>LNAC01000105.1:328045-381769 GCA_002007465.1 Ailurus styani | reverse complement strand
GTCCTCTATAGTTAAGAATCTGTTTCTTGGTCTGCTTCCTTCTCTTTTTATTTTTCCTTTGCTTGTTTGTTAGTGTCCATTGAGTAATGAATGGATAAAGATGTGATATACACACACATACAAACACACACACTAGCATATTATTCAGCCATCAAAAAAAAAAAAAGAATGAAATCTTGCCATTTACAACAACATGGATGGAGCTAGAGAGTACTAGGCTAAACAAAATAAGTCAGAAAGACAAATACCATATGATTTCACTTGTGGAATTTTAGGAACTGTATTTATTTAAATTTCTTGATTGTATTGTCACATGCCCTCCAGAGATTTTTATTAACCTATACTCTGTACATCTCTATCTGTGCCATCACTATTATTGCTTTGATTATTATTGTTACTAGGGAAAAATGTTTTGGCATTTAAAAATATAGGAATTCATTTTAATACCTTATCTGTTTGAATCCAAGTAAGGCTCGATACATTTGTATTTATCTGTGCATTGTCTCATTTTACTTTTTATCATTTTTATTGGTATACTTTTTTAATATAAGTGATTCATCAGAGCTCTTTCTATATTAAGGACATTAACTGTGTACCTCATATATTGCAGATATTTTCCCATTTTGTCAATTAACTCTTAATTTTGTTTATGGGAAATGTATGTGCATTTGTATATGTACTTTGAGTGACAGTCATTTTAATTATTTTGTCTTGCCAGATAATTCATAGCCATCATCTTTTACCATATTCAAGACTTGACTTTTGAAAACATCTTAACGATGGATAAAGGTTAAATAATCCTTGAAAGTGTGCTTAGAAATATAAATTATAAATATGGTTGGTTATATAAGTGAATGAAGATGAAATCTATTTTAGCTGTGTCTTTCTGAATAAAAATGTCTTAGAGATAGGAATAGCAAGAGGTTTTAGAAATAGAATGAATGTACACATGAGACAAGTTGGGAACAAAATGATAAGAACGTTACCCAGAATCAGACTTTATAAAAATATATAGCTCTATTATAAATTTTAAAATATGTTAAAAGCTTCTGCTGGAAAATTATTTTTTAAAAAGAGTATATATATTATTGGTGTAAACAGGCTTAGTGTGATAAAAAGTTAATAAAAATTGATGAAAGAATATCTAAGAGATCTGAGTGTGAATAGAGGTTTTGTTAATTGTGGTACCACAGTTTTATTTTTGGAAATCCAATGTCTATTGCTATAATCAACAAAAAAAATATGAAAATTTAAAACATAAAATGAAAAAAATCAATGAACTAGAAGAGAATTATAAAGTAAGTCAGAAATAGCATTTGTTCCATGAAGTTGAAAGGATTTTCCAAACTTTCTACACTTTCTCCCATAAGTATCAACATCTTCTTGAACTAGATTTTTTGCTCAATACAGACCGTTAGTTCCTCACTTGATTATATCCTCAACCAATCCATTATTCTTTCATTAGCTATAACTTCCCTGAATGAAAACTCTAAGCATGGATTCATCCCATAATTTATGCTCTTCACTCCTTCATCCAGACTAGTAATAGCACTTGGGAAAATTGCATGTAACTTAAATAACACCACAAAATGAGATGTGAAATGGTTATATTTCATATCAAACAAATTAATCATTCAAGATGCCACTTAGCAGAAATAATAGCAGAAAGTTTACAATCTTCCAGAGGTTTCTCTCACTTTGTGAATTTTCTAAGATCTCTAGGGTCAGACATCCCCAAAGTGGGTCAGTTCTCTTCAACCTAAGAGCTGTTTATTTTGTTTGGTTTGTTTGCTTGCTTGTTTGTTTATTTTGTTTTGTTCTTAAGAAATGGTGGTCACTGTCAAAATTTTCTTTCTGGTTTTGCATACATAAGCATCTTTCTCGACATCAACCAGATAGGACCAAGAAATATGGTTTTGAGTAGACCCAAATCTCTTGTCTGAGTTCGTTTCCTTGTATCGGGCCCAGGCAGAATTTTTCTTTATATACCTAAAAATATAACATTTCTGAGTTTTCTCAAAGTATTAAAGGAAGTAACCTTAATAATCTGAAGGATCTTCTAGTATGGAGCCAACTTTGCTCTCGGATCAATTCCTTGTCCTTTGCTTTTTCTCCTGGTATAAAGTGGGCTGAGTTCTTGGGTTGCATTTGCCAGGCAAGTGGTGTCATCTGGCACCTGATTTGGTTCAGCCACTGAATGTAATTGATAATGCAGACTTTCACTAATAATGGGATGACAGAGGAAGGATAAAGGGACATTTTAAAGCTATCTCTTTTTCTCCCTCTGGGCCAGCGTCTCTAGTAGTGGCTCTATCCCCTCGTTAGCTCCAACTTTCTTTGGGCAGACCACCTAAAATTTCATCTTATACCAGATGGTTCTTCTCCTGGGCTCTGATCATACCACCTTCCTTTTTCGTCCCAGCAGGTTGCAGGTAGTAGTGGCTTCCTGCTCTTGCTAATCTTGTGTTGCCGCCCAGCCCCATTTGGAGTCACATCTATCCCTAAAAGACACCAAGTTTTTTCTTGCCATAGTTCCTTTGTCCTTTCCAGTGCCTGTGATGTGGAATGGTTGGCTTTTTTTTTTCTTCATTTTTTTGGGTGGAGAGCTGCTTTTCCTTTAGGTCTCATCCCAAGTATCATGTCCTCGCAAAGTTGTACCCGGCTCCTGGTATTCTCTGTCACATGGAATCCTTTCATTCTGTGTGTTACAATCTGTATAACTTAAATGATTATTGTTTAACTTGCATATTGACTTCTCCAACTGGATTGTAGTTCCATCATGGCTGAAACCTTGTCTGTCTTGATTATCTGTGTTTAACACCTGGAATGGCACATAGTAAACTTTGATACATATTTCTTCAATGAGTCAAAAGAACAAATGAATGAGTAAAATCTGATTATGGAATTAGGAAGCCTATTTTATTTCATTCTTACGGCAAGCCAATGCCATAATTACTATTATTATCCAATTTAACAAGTGAGGACCCTGACATTTATAGAGATTAAGTAGCTTGTCATGAGTTATTTCAGAAGTCATAAGATTAAGCAACTTATTAAAAAGCTAATAAATGGTGGATTCTGTATAAAAGGATGTATTTTTGTGATTCCCTAATCCATACTCTTCACCAGAATTAATTTTTTTGAAAAATTATCTAAAATAAAGATGTTGACAAGGCCATGTAAGAGAAGTTTTTTCCCCCTATATACTGTCTTAACTATCCAAGGGTTCCATAATGAGTACAATGACTGGTTTTGAGAAGCCAGAGGTGGAGTTGATTTAAAATGTGAAAATTCAGAATTTAGCCCTAGACACATTAGATATGAGATCCGAATGGTGATATCAAGTGACCTGTTGGAGTTCGGGACTTGAGATACGAATCTGGGAATGATCAAGTTCTCCCTGATGCTTTACGCCTCAGAGCTGTATGAGATCATCCAGAGACTATCCAGGGAGAGAATGTGGGCTCAGAGCACTTGACTAAAGCTAGAGGACCAGCATTCAGTGGCTGAAGTGAGAAGGGGGAGTGAACAGAGGGAACTGAGAAGGAACGGCCAGCAGAGTAAAAGGAAAATAATGTAGGTGTAGATTCATAGACATGAATAGGAAAGAGTGACTCAAGAAAATAGATTTTGATGAAGGCAAGGTTAGATAAGAGCAGAGCATAAAAGAACACTTTGGGTGTACTGGAGAAGTTCTACTGAAGGGATGAGGTTGAGTGAGAATTGGGATAAGGTAACAGAAAAAGTGATTCGAGACCATTGCATTGGGAAGTTCTGTTATAAGGCTGCAGCTCTCTTTTCATCACTGGGCTCAGTTTCTGGCACATAGTGCCTACCCAGCAAATGTTGATTTCACACAAGAGGATTGAATTGAATATTGAATTTAAATTTGATTTGAGGAATTATAGCAGAGTGAGCAGTTGAGTGTACATACTAATTTGTTCTTAGGGTGAATGAACAATGAAAAAAGTCCACTTGTGGATTTGCCCTTTTAACATTTGGTTCCATCAGATTGGCAAACGTTGATGACATAGCACAGCAAGTGTTGCATTCAATAAAGAGAAAGCATGGACAGCATTCTTGTTTTAGAAGTTTAAGGAGGAAGGAAGGGCATTGCATCTGAAAGAAACAGGTTGAAAGGAGATATCTGAGAATACACGCAATACATCTCATAATGTCAGCTTCCAACAGTTTCTAACTTACTCTGCTCTTACGTTTGATCTACTATGTGTTTGACTATATGAGGAAAGTAGATATTCAGCCTTTCTAAATCAACTTTGCATAATTCACTAAATATGCCTTTGGTTGAAAAAAATAAAAGAAACGCCTGTGGTTGAAAAGCCATCCACTTCTCTCTGACATAATAAAATATGTGGACTTTCTGAAAACTACCTTCCTCAAAGGAATCTTTTACTTCTGTCGAAAAAAGAGGTTTCATTCTGCTAGCTAAAAAATTGTAATAATTAGGTAAGTGGGGCACCATTATAATGTAATCTTACTTTTACTTAAGAGAAAACTGAAGTGCTTAATCACTGGGCAAATTAACAAAGCTTGGATGAGTATCACGGGTCCTGATTTTCGGTGTTTTATCATTCCAGATACCATGACTCATATAGGGCTTAGTGGTTTCAATAACAATCCTTATGAAAGGATATTTGAAAAGAGCAAATCAGTGTGGTGGTTAGATAGATGGCAAAGCAGTCATATGTAACTAGTTTCCTAGGTCTTTACCTGAGAAGTTTACTTCCTTTTTGAAAACTAATGCATACTATGGGAGGCTAATTAGTGTTCCCTAAGAGTTCTCCAAGAGGAGTCTTATTGGAGTTGATGTGAATTGGCAGAAAGCAGCATAAATTGATTTGATCACTAAAAGGCCTTGCATTTGAGGCTTCTTTTCAAGTGGAAAATGGTTCCCCAATGAAAACATACATCATAGGAGAATGAGAGGAAGAGAAGATAAAGAAAATTGAATGTTCGTCACTGATCAATTATTTAGAATCAATTATGGTTTGCTAGGGAAAGCATGCTGTGCCAAAGCCAAACCAAACTCAAGTAAGCACGAGAATTAATTACTTTCATGCTCGCATAAGGCTAGAGGAAGGAGGAGGTGGTATCTTTTGGCAGTAATGTACTGCTCTCTAGGAGCAGAAAATGATTATGACACAAGAGACCTTACTCTAGAGTACATGGCATTTTGTTATTTAAGGAAGATATTCTGAATTCACTTTATGAGAGGGGTATGTAAATGCATATAATTTCTTCTGAAAATAATGTATTAGAGTTCTTCAAAGAAACAGAACCAATAGGATAGACGTGTGTGTGTATAGATACACAAATATATATGTAAAAATATATTGTAACATATATTAATATATATATATACGTGTTTGTGGGTGTGTATGTGTGTATCTGCATATACACATACACAATCAGAGAGAGAGGGAGGGGGATTTATTTTAAGGAATTGGCTTATGCAGTTGAATCGTGGGCTCCGGCACATCTGATATCCACAGGGCAAGCTGGTGGGCTGGAAATTTTGGCTGAAATTGGTGTTGCAGTCATGAATCCAAAGACTGGAAACTGAGGTAGAATTTCCATGTTGCAATCTGCAGAGCAGAATCCCTCCTTCTGTAGGGACCTCTGTCTTTTCTTAAGGCCTCAACTGATTGGATAAAGCCCACCCATAGAATGGAGAGTTATCTGCTTTATTCACATTTAAATATACTGATTTAAATGTTAATCACATCTAAAAAATACCTTCACAGCTGCATGTCCAACTAGTGTTTGGTCTAGCAACTGGGCATCATAGACTAGCCAGGTTGACACAAAAAAGTAACCATCACAGTTGCTGCACCTATCACCCAGCTCTATGCTATTGATAATAATCTCTCGTATTTGGATAACTGTTCTTACGTACTGTCATGCTCATACATTTCATATTCTCATGATGGAATTGCAGGTTAAGCAAGGCAGCAAATTTGACTACAATGACATAACTGAGAAAACAGAATCATTAAAAGTACATAATTCTTTTTGTTTTAGTTTTATTCTTGTCAAAGTGACGTACTTACAAAATAAAAATTTAAAGATCTTAAAGAGTTAAATAATAGGCTTGTTTAGAAAAGATAAGTTTCCTGTTTTCCCTCCATTTTGTACTCATCAGAGGCAGTCACTTCTACCTTCACTTCAGTTAATTCCTTGGTGTCTCTCCAGATCTCCGAATAATACGTTTATATTGTTACATCTTGGTTTTTCAGTGTGAGACATTATCTCTTGACTTTCACTAGGGGAAGTGAGGATTTTACTCTTTTACCATACCTACACAGCCCATATGCACACTTCTGGTCCCCCGTCCTCCCAATATTCAGTGAATATATGATCGTGACCAAGTGAACCTATTGACATTTATTGACATTAACCATGTATTATACTATGAGTACTTCCCCCTCCACTTTTTGTTTTCCCAAAAGTTAGTTTTCTTTCTCTTTAATTTCTTTCTTTTTTTTGAAAAACATAGACTTCTTAAACTGTAGATTGAAGTCCACATCTAATGTCATAAAAAATTTTCCTAGCAGCCAGTAAAAGAAAAAATGAAAAACAATGTAAGAAAATATATTCTTGGAATTAAAATTAGGCATTATTTGATGTGGGTGGGAGTGTCATCTTTATCATTAAGTTAGAATATGATATTAATTTGAGATTGTAAGCAACTTAGATTTAGCTTGAAATATTTTCACCTATAGAAATAGGTAAATTGTGATAAAGCAGTTTTAATGGCATGACTGATACTTTTTTATTTAAAAATTAAAATCATATAAAAAATGAAATAGGTGTACTTTTCTCATATAACCTTATATCTAGAGAGACAGAGTAGTAAATATTAGTTCCTGCCAAAAAATATGAAGTACCCATCTTATTGAGAAAGATTCAAAAGTCTTTTCCCCATATCTTAAAAGGGGTGGGGCAGTGATTCATATAATTTCAATAGGATGTGTGTGTGTGCGTGCGTGTGTGTGTGTGTGTGTGTACAAATTTGCTTTTTTTCTTGATGTAAATTCTTAGCCCTGTGGAATTATTCTTACTCACAGGTGTCATACATTAAGGGAATTAAAAATCCTCTCAGTATTTAAAATGTCTCCCCCAGTGAGGCAGGATTTCCCTTTCACTGCCATTGAGTGGAATCCTTTTGAGCTGAGAAAGATTGAAGAAGAGTCTCTCTCATTTTTAGAGTGGGTTGGTTAGCTAATAATGCTAGAAAGGGGCTATTATACCAGTTATTTGAAACATTTAAAATCTGGCCTAATGCAAGCGATTATGTTTGGAGTTAATGAAGCACTGATTCCCCTAACATAGTTGAGTAAAGGAAAGAAAGATCTTTTGCCAATAAAAATCTCATCAGGTGATGGCCTTGACAGAACATCCCACTATTCCTGTCAGCCAGAGCTGTCATAAACAAACCACTGATGAGACAATGACAATAATTAACACTGTGTTAATGGGATATGGAGCCTCACAGTTATTTTTTCAGCTACAGTGAACTGAATGAATGCCAAGCAGTGCACATGGCTTAACATCATAACATGTTTCTTTTTTATTTACTGTGGTTATGTTGGCTCTCTCGTGTTATGGATATGCTTTCTTGGGCTCATGGGAGGGTAGCTAAGAAACCTGGATGCTGGAAATGCAACAACTGTGTTCACATTACCATTAAAGGTTGAGAGTGAAGAAAGTGGCTTAATCTGGGCTTTGTTTACATAAGACTGTGGCAGTTTGGCCCTGCACAACGGAAGACATTTCGATTCTGACTATAACTCAAGGGAAGAACCTTCTAAAAATCAGAAGTTTGAACTGAAAGTTAAAATAATCAGAGGCAGTGGTTTTTATTTATTTATTTATTTATTTAATTTTTTAAAAAAGATTTTATTTATTTATTTGGCAGAGAGAGAGATCACAAGTAGGCAGAGCAGTACACAGAGAGAGGAGGAAGCAGGCTCCCCGCCGAGCAGAGAGCCCGATGCAGGCCTCGATCCCAGGACGCTAAGATCATGACCTGCACCGAAGGCAGAGGCTTTAACCCACTGAGCCACCGACGCGCCCGGCAATGGTTTTTATTAGAGATGTTGTCCCTGGCAGAATCAGGTTACTAAGGTCATGAGAAGTGCTGGCTGCTGCTGCTGTAAGCAGTCATATTTGGTTCTAATTTTCGAAGTTAGAGGACATCACCGTTAGAACAGGGCAGCACACTGAATTGGGAAATAGTCAAGGATAGCTTGGCAAATGGTTCCCTGAGAATCTCTCTTCACTATAAATTTCTAGACTAACCTGCTTACACTCTACTGTGTTTTCAAGTGTATATCTAAGAGTACTCTCCCTCTTGGAATTACTACTTTTCAATAAGATATTTATGGAACACATAAATACTTCTTTCAGCCACATTTCAGGCTTAATAAATTTCATCTTCTACAAGGAACAAACATGGTACGTCTAGACAGAATTTTTTTTTTCGTTTTAGCTTCCCTGCTTGAACTCAAATCAAAGGGAAAAGCTGTATTACATAAAATGCATTCTCTTGTAGAAATGGAAATGTTTTGATCTCTATTAAATGCTGGAAATTTTAAAAAAAAAGTTTGAATGTACTCTGAAAAGTGGGATTATTTTTATCATCCTGAATGACAAATCTTTCTTAACAGGCTTTCCAGCAATTAGTCTTGCTCTAATGCTATTTCTACACTGGCAAGATAAAGTCTGTTACTTGCCAGATCTCTGGGGAATATGGTGCTTTCTCTATAGGCACCGGTATTTGTCCAAATGCCAAGATATATGCTTGTATTTGGCCAGTGCAGAAACAGCAGAAGAGGCCTGAAATACACAAAAATTTGATTGGATTATTTGGGTGATTTTTCTAAGGAATTGCTGTTTACCTTTTCTGAGAGTCACAAATTATTAAACATAATGCAAGGAAATCTGTGGGTTCTTCTGACTATTTACTGAATATGCATTATGTTTGACATTACCAAGAGTCAGAAGGAAGTAAAATCATGGTCCTGACTCTAAGGCAGAGCTTAAGGATGTTTTTATCTTAACTCCCAATTTAATAGAAGAGGTTAATATGGTACTTCAAAGTGGATTTTTAGAAAAATATTTTTACAAACACTTCAGTGTACAAATTTTTTTTTTGAGTCTGTTAAATACTTGTGTAGGACTTCCCTTAAAATACTCTGAAAAGAAATTCTATTGTGTTTGCCAAAATCATGGTGGCTTTTATAATAATTTAAAACTTTTGTTACTATTATCTATATATATCTCTTTTATCAAAGGGGAAAAATCTGGCTGTCTGAGGATTGTTAATTTTTTTTTTCATTTTATTATTTTCAAAGGCCTCAGAATAGTCTGTTCCCTGTTCTCTTTTGAGAACCTGAAGAGAAATGCCTTTTTTGGAGAACACCCTATTGAAGTAGATTTTCTTTGCCATTCTAGAAACACCTAATTTGGATATCATCCTGTAGTCTGTCTCAAAGCATGATCAACTTTAAGCTTTCTTTTTTCTTAAGCCAAAACCAAAGATCACTTATTCATGGGAGCAAATATATAGGACAGTCACTGTACATGGTAATGCACTCCCTTTTCTCCCTCAAACCTTAATGCTTGGCTACAGAATTAGTTACAGGTTGTAATGTGGCTCCATATGGTTTCTAAATGTTCATCTTTGTTTTTATTATAGAAATATCTTTATTTTTATAACTGAAGGTACTATGAATAATCTTGTGGTAATAAACATAATTCTGATTTTAACTAATGTCAGATAAATACTTCTAATTAATATTTATGTTGACGATAACACATAGATCTTTGGTAGTTTGTCGGGAACTGAATACTCAGGTGGAATGGTAATTTTTTTAATAATGAGATCCATATCCAAAAACACTTGGATATAGAATTATTCTTATTTATTTATACTAATAGATAGTACTATATAATTTTGTGTACTGAAGTGCTTTCAGATATATTCTCTGTATATTCTCAGAAGTTTGAGACCATTTTTTTAAGGAATGATAGTACTCCCATTTTGCCAGTGAGAAAATGAAGCTTAGAGAAGTTCACATATTTATTCAGATTATTATGTTTTGCATGTTACAGAGCAAACTCACGGATTCATCTCTTGATTCCGAATTTTTTACTGATTTCACCAGACCCTTCTTCCATGTCCACCAGGTGTTACTGTGAGTAGGATTTCCAGATGTGTAGGATGTGCAAGCAGGTCTCATTTCAGGTGACTTGCCGAAGGTTCACTCAAGCAGATCTTCTTCCCGAGCCTCAGACTGGGCCCACCACTGACATCCAACCTAAAACCTTAAATGGCTTTCACAGTCATGGCCTTTCATAGACAAATACCTTGCTTTATCTTTGTTCCTGCATTTTTGTCAGTCTAAGACTATGGGTTAGAATCAGAACTCACATTACTTTATAGATGACTCCAGGTAATAAACATCAACCACTGTTCACTTTAATTCCATTCCCATGATGTGTTTTTAACCACCGTTCTGGCTATACCCTCATTCTAGCTTGTCAGAAATAAATTACTGCTAAATCCTATACTTGTGCAGATGATTTGCTCATTTGAGAGCAACAAAGTGCTAATACGCACCAAGTCTAATATTTTACCTCCACACATGCCAATTAGTTTTCCTTTTTATAAAAATGGTTGTAGCTTTGGTTTGTAGCTATTATTTTATTTTCATTTTCAAAATAATAGTATGAATTTGTCAAAATCATAACATGAATTTGTCCTTAAGGCCCTGATTGTCAGTTGCTCAGCCTTTGAAAAAGTTATGCCTTGAGAATCATATACTAATCATACTGATGTTCATTATAAAGTTGCCTTTCTGTTTTCCTAATTACTCATGTTGTGCTTGTAAGGACGTTTTCAAGGCCTCAGCTCATAGGAAACAGAAGGGACTATTTATTGGTAAATGTGGTTTAGCATAGTGTTTCACAATGAGTACTATAAAACTTGGCATTTCTTCATTTTTACCATCTTTAATCTTTTCAACTGGTCATTATCATTGATCAAAATCATTCAGGAGGATGAGATCAAAGCAGATATTTAGGTAGTTGACATAGGTGAGCATTCATGGTGCCTATGTCACATTTTCCCCAATGTGTAAAGCATTCTTTGAAGTGAATCCAATATTTATATCAGTGTTAAGTGTTTAGAGATTGCAGTAAGATTCTGGCTATCTAAAATCAGACTTCTTGCACCTCCATTCATCTTGAACAAATATAAACACAAAAGAAGGCTCCCAATTTTTAAAAAACAGTGTCTAATTGTTAGGCCCCCTGGGAACAATTAATTTCCCTAAAAGACAGGGAAGATCCAAAGATTACACTTGATGTAAGAAAGCGGCCAAATAATAAATGCTCTGAGTAGCTGACAAGAACAATACAGTTTTTTCACATGAAAGCTAGAGAGCATAAAAGAGGCAACATTAAGATGTAACCAAATAGAAGTGAAAATGTGCAATAAAAAGAGAGAATGCAGCAAGGAAAGTCCATTGGACCATGGTGGCAATGATGCAGGTCAATAGTAGTGATGGAAAGAGTGAATGGGCCTGTAGTGCTGAAGAAAATGAACAATGAAGAAGCACAGTAGGAAAAGCAGCTCTGTTGGTAAGAGGACACAGTGGTTCTGACTACAAAACTTGCAGAAACCATACATTAGAGGTGATTGTTACTACCTTAAAAGGAGAAAAGAAGCAAAGAACTAACTAACGACAATAAAACCTGAAGATATACCGAGACTCTTTCCAATGACTGGGTTATGCAAAAGGGAAAGAGGTGAATAAGCACTGGTACTTCTACATCCCCATATAACCCCAGTGTGGTTCAATAGTCTGAGGCAGCAAACATCCACAGCTCAGTGCAGGGATGGTTCTTTCCTGATAACATTGACATTTGTAACTTCAGCTTTTCCTATAGTGTAGCCCAAGTACTAATGTTCATCTCTGTCATCAAGAAAGCTTAAATCATGTCCTGTGGTGCTATGTGAACTTGCAAGGAAAACTATAACTCTCCCTGAGATTTCCGTGTCCCAGTCTGTGTCAGTAAAAGCAAAACAAGACACAAAACTCTCTCAGAAATCTTGAAAAGTACCTTGTCCAGAACATTTTATCCCTTCAATATTTGCATATAACAATTTTTGTAATAAGAAGCATGGGAATTAATTAGGCAGTTTCTCAGTCCCATTCAGAGTTGGGAATTCTCCCTTCTCTGAATCAGGCAGATACAGGGCAATATATTCTTTTGTCATTCAGTGAAAACTTGTATGTTTTCATTCTGGTCTTGGGCTTTGCAGTTTTATGACTCTGTAAACTTAGGAGATATTTGCATGGCATGGCAGCCTCAGCTGGGGGAGGACTGGGTGTGAATTGAAGCATATTGACATCCTAGTATGAAATACAACCAGAAACACTATAAAACACAGTGCATGTCGCTGATTCTGATTCTGTTTAAATATGTTATCTGCTTGGACCTACATATCATCGTTATCGTTAAATATTACACTATTTGAAGAAGCCCCATCTACAAACTAAATCTCACAACAGCTTTTTGGTCCATGGTCACATATAGTTGGGGTTCTTCCTGCTTTGACATGAGTGAATTTGAGTCTTATCTTTTCATTAATCTCACTGCATAAGGTTGATTAATAATGTCTATAACCCATAACTCATGGTAAACCAACATACTTTCTTTTTCTTGGAAATATAGTCTTCTAATAATTTAGATAAGTGCCTGAAATATTTGTTGTATGTAAAGTTTTTGTTTTTTTTATTTTTGGTAATATATTTTATTTATCCAATCTATCCAAAATATTATCATTTCCAAACAAAATGTATATAAAATATTAAGCATATATTTTACTTTGTTTTTACTACCTCTTCAAAATCCAGCATGAATTTACACTTAGAGCATATCTCAATTCAGATGCCAAGTTATATTTCATCAGAAATACCTGTGTAATGTTTTGATCATTTAATCACCATGCAAAGCTAGACTTCCATGCCTTTTGTTTTCCTACAAGATAAACTATTGGACTTCCACTTTGCCACTAATTGCTTTTTTCAAATAAGTAAATCTTCAGTAAAAATTAGAATAACCTTTGGGAGTTCTCAGGTAAGACTTTGCCAGCAAAGTAGACTGGGAATTTGCAATTACCTACATTTAGTTATATTTAAAATAATCAGTAAAGCTTTTTATAAAAACAAGAAAATATTATCATTATATATAGATAAGGTTAACGTGTCCTACCATTCTCTGGTGACATAGTCACATAATTACAGTCCAGGAGGGCAAACTTTAATTCACATATTCATGACTCACAATGGGAAAACTTATATTGAAGGCAGTTTTTCAAATGCATATTTTATAACAAAGAAATTATATGTTATTGAAGTGATGTATAGAGTAGCTTGTGTTGCTTACGTTGAAGTCATTTTCAGAGGAAAAACCATTTAGCCTTCTTGGAGAAACCAGTAATTTTCAATAGGTTAAGCCTACGTGTTTAAGGATTTTACTTATCATATATTCACTGAGTTTATCTTATTACCAGTTAAGTAATTTATATATTGATTTCTTTGGGTAAAATAATGTGAAGAATAGATTAATTGAAAGTAGAATGACTTTAATAGGTCCAAGAATCTAAAATATTGCATGTTTGGTAGTTGTACATATTTATACATATGGTAAAATACATATTTGTACATATGGGAATATATATGTATCACTCTCAAAACTCTGCTTGCTTATCTAGATTTTAGAATGCTAGTATTCTTAAATCTGATCACTATATGGAAGTTTGGATGTGAACAATTTATAATAAGCTACTTAAAAATTTTTACCTAGATCTTTAATTATAAAATGGGACTTTTATCTTTTTCTTACATTTATTGCAGAAATAATTTCAGACTACTGAATAACAGATGTATTGAAAATAAAAAGCATAGTAATAAAATGAAACAAAATTCATTTTGAATCACAAAGATGAGATTTTTCTAATGTACAAACAAGAAAAAGAGCAAAAAGTGGGATGGAAGTGAGTAAGAGATACTGGTGAAAATATTTCATCATTGTATTCATTACCATAAATCAAAGGCAATGTAAGATTTGCCTTTATGTTTGGAGGAACAAGCTTTTTATTGACTGTCTTTCATAATTAATAGCATTTACTCTTTAAATCAAATTAGTCCACTTTTCCTATTAAAGCCATACTGTAGGATCATTTTTTAAAGCACAAAATGACCTTGACAAAAATGAAGAATCGATAATATGTTGATTAGGAGTCTATTTGCTCTAATAGCAAATGTTTCCTTGTCGTTAGTTCCTGTTGCAACCCTCTCAGAGGTTGTAGTTCATTACTATCTCCTGGCAGTGGTATTTTCTACATACAGAAAAAGTCGACCCTACTGAGCAAAACACTGATGGATTGTCTTAGTCGTATATATGGATTTTCTTAATACTTCTTTAATCAGCTCATTTTTGGATTCAGGATTGTGTTACAGGATATCCATCAATTGAGCGGGAAGAGAGAGCAATATGCTGTTGATCCTAACATCCTTACAATTTCTTGAGTTAGTCTTAATCAATGAGGGGTAGGGGAGCTATGCTTTACTGCAGAAAAAGAAAAGCTTAATGTGATTGAGGTTTCAGAAAATCAAAATATAAGCATTGACGGGGAAATGGATAGCAGGAAGACAGTGCACATATAATAGCAAATTATATGGGTGTTCATGGTTTGATGTGTTGAAAAATGAAGCTAGAAGGGGTTGTACGTAAGCCACTGGAATCCTTGCTGAATTTAAGAAATTTTCCTATGAAATGTGGTGGTTTTAATAAAAGAATCTCCTCTCCACACTAGTTTAAGCAAAAGAATACAAATATTTAAAAACACCACGTCCAGTAAACGGAAACCATTAATGATATATTCTTTATCAATAATATATGGGGACTAGCTGGTCTAAAATAAATCTAGTGTAAGGAAAAAAAAAATTTGCTTTGGGTAGCCATGGGGAATAAAGGACAAATGAGATGCAATTAAGCAGAGAACAATTTAGTATAATTCTAATAGCAAAGTCTTTTAATGATGCTTTGGTACAGATGAATTTGATTTAGAAATATCTCCCAAGTTAAGTTGTGGAAACCCATCTCTTCAGTCACTTAAATTTGGACAGGCCAAAGTTATTATGCTGAATGAGAAAATTGGAACCTAGGAAAGGAACTAAATGACCTAATTGATCTTCTTTTCCATCACCGATTTTAGATACTAGTATGAATTAAATGAAAAAAAGGTTAATTTTTTGCTGTTTAAGATAAAAAGAAATGAACTGAACTTATAAGTGCTTACTTTTTTTTTTTAATTCAGCATTAGACTGTGTCTGTAATCTCCTTGCTCTTTTTGCCTGTGTCATCAGACTCATTGTTCCGACTCGTGTGTCCCTGAGGTGGTAGACACAATGTTCATGTTAAGTCAGGTCAGAGAGCTGGCTTACAGTATCTCTAGAATAAAACAGTAGACACAAGGTTTATGGTCCTGGTTTAGAAACAAGTAAGTAATTAGAAATTATGAAAGCATTATCCTTGGTTGCTCCATAGCAAAAGGCCAACCAGCAAGACAGGTAGATAAATGGTGAGGGGAAGGGAGAAAAGAGAAAGGCCCAAAGATGTTGTCTTAGCCAAATTAGCAACGTAAATGTCTTATGATCTTTAGATAGCATTGCAAAACCCTGCAGCAGGGCTTGACAGACTTTTTTCTGTTCAGGCCGAAGAGTGAATACTTAGTATTTGTAGGCCAAGATGCAAACTTAAGGGTATTATATAGATGATTATAGAATAGGAAAGAAAACAAATTTTCATATATTTTTATTAATAACATTAAAATAAAAGATTCATTGAATACTTTTTTGGTAATACATGTTTACTAATGCAAAGAATGGATTTCTGTCCAAGGGCAGTAACATTTTGCTTTATTGGGGTTCAAAGTTGGTGTTCTTTGTCATTAAATCAATTGCAAATGTAAAGGCTATACAGAAACAAACCAATAGTCTGCCAAGTCCCTTCTTAAAACACTTTTGACCTGGGGTCTGTAGAGGTTTTATCCTCCTGTCTGAGGGGATATTAGGGAAATTCTTATGCCAAGTTATCTAGAATATCTCTATACACCCAAAGCATAGAAAAAAGTTTTTCTGATCAATTAAATTTGACTAATCAAATATCCTCAAAATCTATTTTTTAGTTGTAACTGTGATTCGGAACTGCTTTTTACCAGTGGAATTTGGAAGTTCTGATAGGATTTAACCAAACTCGTTTATTTTCAACCATTCTTCACTTTCCAAGTGCCGATAACATCACCTGTTATTGAAGTCAGCTTCACCTGGTGAATTCACTCTGGCAGGTGCCTCTTGATCCCCTGGTGAGATCTGAGCCATCTACTGATAAACGGTCTAAACTCACCCTGTGGAAACAAAATAATAGTGTTACCTTATATTCATACACATTCATTTCCTTATTAATTATACATTTATTCAACAATCATGTGTTCAGTACATGGTATGTTCTACTCACTGATAATTTTGAGGGTACAGAAATATTTTATGAATATTCTTCATAGACATGCTACTTTTTTTTAGCTATGTCCTCTATTAGTGACAATTTCCAGATAAAGGCAATAATCTTATCATCTTAAAGAGTTTTAACTGGCGAATTCAACCCTATGGATGTAACAGTATTATTTATATCAATTAGTGTTTTTTGAAAACCAGAATAAAGATGAAGCAAATAAAAACAGCAAATTTATATACATTAAAATTTCCAAATCAGTCAATATCAGAAGTATAGGTAAAAGTTTCTTGATAGACAAAAAATGGTCAGGTACTCCTCAGGCTCGTCAGACTATTCATACCCTATTGTTTGGGGAAGCACATTAATTTAGATTATGAATATACTGGGAGTTATTTCTCTTATGCTAATTTTTAGGCAATTTTAGTTAAGATTCTTTTAATGGGATTTTCAAATATAATCAAAAGTAAAAATCAATTCAGTTTTCCAAATAAATTCAAGTATTTGCCTGATTCTCATTTATATGATTAGTAGAGTCTCTTGATACTATATATTTCTAATCCAGTGAAGCAATGAGAATATAGTTAGCTTTCTGCAATAATTTTATTTTTAACACGTACATTACTAAAGAATTAAAAGTATGAATTTCAAGTTTTCATGTATTTTGTTTGAAAGACAAAAAATAGCCATTTTGCATTATCCTTCAGGTTACCTTCACTCCTCCTTAGAACCTCATAAAGGTTGGAGTAGGATTGGAGAACACGGAAGGTTGGGCAGAGAGAACACTGACTTGGCTTGCAAGTAGCAAGATCTGACACAGATTCTCACCATAGACTTATTGAAAGTACAGTGAAAAACAAGATAAAGCTGTACAATTCCATACAAAGTTAATTTTTTAAAAGATGTTATTTATTTGAGAGAGAGAGAAGGCACAAGTAGGCAGAGGGACAGAGGGAGAGGGAAAAGCAGACTCCCCACTGAGCAGGGAGTCCAATGTGGGGCTCAATCCCAGGACCCTAAGATCATGACCTGAGCCGAAAGTAGAGGCTTACCTGACGGAGCCACTCAGGTGCCCCATTAATTTTTAACTGAGTCTTAAAAGTGAATAAATGTCCTATTGTTACTAAAGTTATTATTTTCAATCACAAGAGTACCTCTAATAGGTAATAAATGTATCAAACTGAATATATACTAGTTTTATATTGATTTTTCTTTTTTTTTTAAGATTTCATTTATTTATTTGATAGAGATTACAAGTAGGCAGAGAGGCAGGCAGAGAAAGAGGAGGAAGCAGGCTCCTTGCCGAGTAGGGAGCCCGATGCGGGGCTCGGTCCCAGGACCCTGAGATCATGACTGAGCCGAAGGCAGAGGCTTTAACCCACTGAACCACCCAGGCACCCCTATGTTGATTTTTCTTGAATTTAATTTTTCCCAAACATAATTTTCCAAAGAATTAAATATTTTCTCTAATTTAAGATCTAATTTATTTGAAGCTGAAACAAACTTTCCCTAAATTGAAGAGGTGAGTCCCAAAGAATGAAATGGCAAAAATCTCTCCATAGAACATCATTTTACCTAATCTAAATATTCATTCATTAGTGCACTTCCTTTCCTAAATGAGTATATTTTGGAACATATTCCATCTTGTAAGTTCTGTTGTGATATTTTACCTAAATAATTGTATTTCCCCCTCTCAATCTGTTGTAATAATTTTATTTAATAAGAATTGTGAAGATCTGTGAATGAAACCAGACCAAGGCATAGTGAGAGGTACCTGTCACTCTTCAATGAATAGAAAATAATCCCAGATTTCTTCTATTTTGTTGTGATGGTGGTTTTATGGAAGAAATGTCTTGTGACCTATGAATATCTATGTTTGAAAGTCTTAGTTGTTCACAATTCATCTTCTTTGTGGTTCTTACCCAGAAATCCGTAAAGTGGCATAAGGATTAAGTGTATTAAACAGTTCAAAGGCACATTATTCCTTCATGATAACATTCTCATATTAAGCCAGGAAATCCAGGAAACATGGATGGCATTGAAAGAAGAAAGTTGAAAAAGCAAGTAAAAATTAATTCCTTTAAGCAATTATCTTTTTCCCAAGATTCTCTTCTTTCAAAATCCCCAAGAACTTTACTGTCAAGTTATTACAACAAATTATTAATGTGAAAGTCACAAGAATGTGAGAGACTTCCATTTTCTGACATGGAAACGGAGGCATTTTGGTCTCCCGCATCAGAAGAGAAGGAAGTTCTGACTAGCTTTTATGGTTTAGAATCACACTATTTCAATAGAAATAGTCAAGCAGGATTAGTAGGCAGAATGAAAAGTTCTGTAGCCTATAGCTTTATGAACATATCATAGTTTGCTCAGAAATGGGTAAGTAGTATTTCCTGTCTTGAAACAGCTGTGGTATATGCCTCTTCCCACTCAAAGTACTACCTGCAACTCCCCCTCCCCCCACCTTAGGGTTTTTTGGTTATTTGCCAATCAGTCCAACTTTGAGTTACAATGCCCCCTCACTATGTTGGAAGTGTTTCACTCTAAAGGGGTTTCAGTGGGATGCCCTCATCTTTTCACTTTAACAAGGACCGCTGATGGATGCGGTCCATTTAAATGTACAACAGAGAGCTGAACTAGATAACGAACTTATTATTCCTCTCTGAGGATTATAGGTTAGTCCCAAAGGAGTGCAGTAAGCCAGAGCAAATCTATATCTACTGGCTAAACAATAGCCAGAAGGCTGACTAGAAATATTGATTTACTTTCTAGGCCATTTAGGCCTTAATGGCGGAGAAAAGCTGAAATGCTGTTTACTTTTCTGCCAGAATCGACCAAACAACCAGTCCATTTTTTACAGGTTTTTGATTGATTTCCCTTAGAGGAATTAGAGGTGATTTATTTTTAAGCTGAAAGCAACTCGTAAATATCTTCAACTGCACAGGTTCCCTGAGAGGAAATGTTAAGTGGAAATACTTATTGAGAGAGACTTTGTTGCAAATCAATGGGAACAGGTATCATGCCTCACTATGAGCAGTCAGATGTCAGACACCTTTCCAGAGCCCTGTCAGGACTATAATCTCATCCCTTCAGCTCCTCTCCTTTTGAAAGCTCTCAAGTTCACCAAGCTTGAATAAATTTAATCGCCTGCCTGAATTTCAGCCAGATGCACCCTGCTGACTTTCAAAGGGTCCTAGATGGGACAACATAATGGTGTGCAAGGCTCATATGGAGCATTTTCGATGTTTGATGGGTGAAAACAGTAATTTATCACACAAATGGCAATTTTCCATGATTCCTCAATCCCACACACAGAAAATGTGGAACTCCAACAAAGGAATGAAGCAGACACACAAAAGAAGGCTCATCCCCAATGCTACCATGTTAGTCTGACTTTCAAAAAGACATCAACTCTTAAATCAGTGATAATATGGAAAGATATGCTTCAACAATAACAACAAAAAATGACTTGTTATTTACTCTTCATGCTGGAAAGATGTGAAGAGGCTTCAATGAAAGGTCAGTTAGTGTTTTAAATGATCTTTCCAAGAGTGTTTGCCTTCATGTTTAGAATGAGTTAACAAAAGGGTGAAGGGCAGCACTTGAAAAATTCTCTGTAAAAGCTGTCTATTCCATGTTGGCAAGAGAAGGAGATGGGAGTTCGGCAAGCATCTGATTTCATCTCTGTTCTTTTGTATTGTCATCCCTGCAGCCACCATTTTGCAAATTTTATGAAATGGTGCTGTTTGGGAACATTGTCCGTGTTCTTTATTTTCTTCATCTTAAAGAAGAAAGAATTTTAGAAATCATATCAATAAAAATCACTTTGCAACTTTACATTCATCAATCTACTTATTCTTACATTTTGCAAAGATATCCAATCATTTCTATTTAATAATATGTTTTCCTAACAATAAAACTGTAGTTGACTATTGTAGAAAATGTAGATAATACATAAAATTTTAAATATTGAAAAGAGCACCCATAATCCCATAAGCCTGCAGTAAGCACTGTTGCCTTTTTGTTTTGTTTTGTTTTTGTTTTCATATTTATTTTGTCAGTCACCATATGGTACGTCATTAGTTTTTGATGTAGTGTTCCATGAGTCACTGTTTGTGTATAACACCCACTGCTCCATGCAATACATGCCCTCCTTAATACCCATCCCCGGGTATTTTTCCTTTCAATATTTTTTGTTCTCTCTCTCTCTCTCTCTTTTATTTTTGCTTAAGTATTTATGTATATTTGCTTAATGTTAAACCAAAAAAATGGAACTGCATATTGTTTTACTTAACGCTATTTCAGAAACATTTTGTGTAATCAGTAATAGAGTCTTCCTTCAAATCATGGTTCCACTGTTTCCTAACAATAGGAACTTGAAAAGGACACTTCTCCAATTGCCAATACTAATATGTGAAATGGGAATAATAGTAGAGCACCTCATTGTGATTTTTGAGAGGATAAAAATGAAAAAAGAAGTAATAGGAATGGTGATCAGTCATTTTAGTTTGTAATTCAAAAACTGTTTACGTGAGTCTTTCATATATTTTGCTCTCACAGAGTAAAATCTAGCTCCCTATTTTCTGTCATGCCTATTAATTGTCACTAAAATGGCAAGCACCACTTAGAGAAACTGTAAAATAGATAGAAGATTCTTATGAGATAAACCTTTTAAATATAATAAATGTAAAAATTAATTAATGTTACTCTTTCTCTCTGTGTCTCTCTCTGTCTCTCTCCCTCCACCCCTCTTTGTCTTTTATTACCCCCGTCAAAATGTTTGATCACTTAGAAGAGGCGATCCTCCTGGGAGAGGAGCTGTACATGTATATGCTGATAAGCTTGAAAGACCATGTTTGCTGGAGTTCACCAGAGGGACAGTTAGCTACAGCTTTGCTGTAATTACTGTAGACCAAGGGCAGTAGTAATTTATGGGCTGAGAAGTTACACTTTCTTTCTCACTTATCTCTTGCTTTTCACTAAAATCTGTATAACTATTTCAGCAACTGGCACATGGTTGTATCATGATTCCTGTGTCAAAAAAATACCCCATCACCACAGATCTTTCTTGACTAATGAGGTTACTTAATGAGAAGGGGATTATACTTGATAGTGAGTCACGTGTTAGGACAAAAGTTCACAATCAACCTAGATCCCATAAGCATGGAGGTGTGAGACAACTCATTTTTCCTTTCATCCTTGGAATGTTTAAGTGGAGATACTTGCTAGGGACAAGTATGAAGCTCAAAGGAAAAAAGTCACTTCTGAAAGTGAAATACATCAGTAAAGAAAACAACAGCTGTTATCATGAAGCTGAACTGGATTTGAAAATGCTAGCTTAAAACAATGATTAAAAATGAAACACTGCATCATGATTAGAAGCTTCCAGGCCTAAAGCACTAGTTCAGAGCAGAATCTCCCACATGCCATGTGGAACTGTATTTTCAAAATAAATTGATAGTTCCCATCTTAGAGCAAGTTCAAAAAAGTCCCACAACTCTCACTCTTGGAAATTCACAATCAGCGTAATGCTTTTCAAGGCTCTGTGATGTTTTGCGTCTTGGTTTTTACTAGCCTCTCCCTGGCAATATTTCCAGTTTGACTGAAGACAAGCTCCAGTAATAAGAGCGCTACCTGAGACTTTGTTCAATAATCACACATTTTCATAAGAGATTACTGTTGTCATAACTATTATGAAATACTGTTTATACTCATTACTGTTTCAAATTATGGTAGTTATTGGCCCTACTACTGGATCCTTTTTAATGTCTTAATAAAGAAATACTTGCATTAATACACCACAAATTTATTTTTCTATTTTGATTACTGTACTTCCTTACGATTAATTTCCTTTAAAACCCTATACATTTTGTTTCAGTATTTAATAACATTATTCTGAGAAGAGACCCATGACTGTCAAGTGGGTCTGTCTTCCCACAAAAAGTGGTTAAAAGCCCTTGCTATAAGCGAAATCATTAAACTCTGTCCAGCCTAGTAATCTTTCAACTTCTTTATTTAGGAATCCTTGTATTTTTTCCCATCAATAACCATGTTTGAGGGGTGCCTGGGTGGCTCAGTGGGTTAAAGCCTCTGCCTTCAGTTCAGGTCATGATCTGAGGGTCCTGGGATTGAGTCCCTCATTGGGCTCTCTGCTCAGCGGGGAGCCTGCTTCCTCCTCTCTCTCTGCCTGCCTCTCTGCCTACTTGTGATCTCTCTCTCTCTGTCAAATAAATAAATAAAATCTTTAAAAAAAAATAACCATGTTTGAATGAGTCATCTAGGAAATACTATTTGGAAAATTTTGGCAGGACCTTTGCTCTGCTGACCTATTTCCTTTGTCCTAGAACTTGGTCTATAATTGGCTACCTTAACAGGATCAACAAGCCCAAAATTCACAGGTGTCTTCACCATCAGACCTTTAATATCCTTGTTCACAGTGAACCTCCGAGATGATGATATTATAGGCATCTTTCCCCCAGTTCTTTTGTCCATGAGACCCTTTTCTCTGAACAGGGTTCTGTAGCTAGCCTTTTGTATGACACCCATGTGTGAAATATTGTGTCAGTACATTTTAAGTGATTGATGGAAAACTTTGAATTGTTAAGTGTAGATAAAAATGGTGCTTTTGTTTAGAGAAAAAGAGATGAGGGAATGTGACATATTACCCCTGAGGTAGAAAACCATAAGACACTTTTCTTCCAAAGAAAACGGTTCATTAATGGCAACCACCTGTTCAGTCCTGGGGAGTTCTCCCTTGTCACGGGGTTTCTCATCATTGGCACTGTTGACATCTTGAACCGGCTAGTTCTTTATGGTAGGAAGCTGTGCTGTGCCTTGTAGGATGGTTAGCAGTACTCCTGGCCTCTGCTCACTAGATGCTAGTAGCAGCTGCTTACCCTCCTTGCCCTCGTTGTGACAACTAGAAGGGTCTCCAGATATTGCCGAATGTGCCCCATTTGGGAACCATTAGAATAAATGTTGAGCTTATAAGAGGAAGGAATTTGCCAGTCTCTAGGAAAAAGTCAGAGCCAAGATAAAAACTGATTAATTCGCTATATAATTTAAAAATATAGCTATAATATTTTTCAAGAAAATTCTGTGAGCCCTTTTAAATGTGAGGGAAATTTAATATGTCTTGTATTTATTTTGTTATAACCTACTCTAGGTATCAGCAAACTTTTAGGGTATGAATCTAGATAGTGAATATTTTAGGTTTTATGGCTAGACTGTCTGATATAGTTACGTGAATCTGCTATTATATGGTGAAAGCAGCCACTGAGGATAGGCCAACATTTAAGAGTGACTGTGTTTAAATAAAACTTTATTTACACAATAACATGGCAAGCCAAATTTGGCCAGCAACCTGTCTTTGCCAACCTTTGCCTTAAATACTATTTATTAATTTTAGGTCTGGAATAAGGAAAGATATTTTCTAAGAAAGTATGATTTTATGTATTTGATATACATTTAATTACTCATTAAAACATACTAATTTTCAAAATTGGCGTTGCCTTTTATCTAAGAGTTTGTTTACATAAATTAATGAATCAGCTTGACCTGTTCCTCACAAATTTGTTAACATTTTGGTATCTTGTGCCTGAAATTAACGTGGAAATGACTAAGTGGTTTTTACAGAAATGCTAGGCAGTGCATACCTCATCTTTAAAAGCCTCTCAGTTCATGATTGATGATGACCAAAGACAGCCACAAAGTATAGTCAATCTTGGTTCTTATACACAAACTACATGGTTTATTAAAACATCAGTATGAATGCCAATTAACATGTCCTTTATAGATAGGCTGTGTTAAATGACATTGCTCAATAGCCATGCTCCACTTCTTCCTTAGAATTAGAACCCTGGCTTTAATTAAGGGTAATAGTGTATTCAGCTAAAAGATTATGCTTCCCACCTTCTTCTGAAATTCCATGTGGCTATGTGACTAAGACAGTATATGTCCTGTGAGACATATGCAAATATGTTGTGTGGGACATGCAGGAAGGATGCTTAAAAAAATGTTGATTCAAGAAGAGCCTCCTTGCTCCATCATTCTGCTAGCCTGGCACATTAATATATGAGGACTGGAGGAACAGGGACCATTTTGGACCATGAGCATAGAAACTACACACCCAGGATGGCAGAACGAAAGATAGGCATCTGGGTACCTGACGGGAACAAGGAGCCACCACAGAAGACTTTGTACATCCTGATGCCATCTAAATGGAAAACGGGTAAACTCCCTTCGTCTTTCATGTGATTTTGTGCATAACAGTGATGTTATGCACTGTAAAACATGATCATAATGGATTACATTAATTGTAAGATTCAAAATGATTCTAGTACTTACTTGATGATCATATGAAACCCTGAGTTTCTAAGTATTCCTCAGGCACTGCTCTACCTCAGATAATAAATACCGAAGCATCAGTTCCAAAAGAGAGGAGGTGAAGAGACATGGAATGGTATTTAGAGACCCTTTGTTCTCCTCAGATGTTCTTTTCTGAGAGAGAGAGGAGCCATTATAAATAGGAACAGTTACTGAAAATAAAATGTTCCCATTGAATTGTGTTTTTATCACAGATCTTCCTCTTCATTCTACTCCAAAACAAAAGGAAAAGGAAGTTTATTCTTGCTTAGAACTCTCAAAATATGTCCAAATCGACAATCAGAAGAGGGATGACTTTTTTTTTTTGCCTGACCCAGCGTGTTGTTATTTTACATATTTTCAGTTTCCTAAAGGGTCCCCTCTTGGGTCTCCCTCACTGTCTGTTCTGGGGTCACTTTCCTTTTTGCCCTCTTGCTGCTGCACAGTTAGCCTCACTCAGACTCACCACCACTGGCTATTCCAAGACTCAGTGTTGTCCCAACCAAGTCCTCATTTTAACCCCCAGGCACCTTCTTTTATTCCTTCTTGATCTGTAGCTACAGGGAAAAGCCCACAGCAATAAAACTCATATGGTTTATGGCATTTCATATTGTAAACATTCCTCTTTTAAAATATACCTGTTGGGTCTTCTGAAATGCTTAACTTCCTAAGAGTTGCTATTCTGGCCTTTGATTCTTCCTTAGTAAGTTTTCTTAACGGGTCATGCTTATCAGTAGGAAGTATAGAAACACTCTTGTGAACAGGATCAAGCCTTTTCTTTCCATAAAGCCACCTATACTTTACGTTTTATAAACTCTGTGATGTGTGTGCATGAGTGCGTGTGTGTACGTGTATGCAAGTACTAAAGAGATCATTGGGAGTGGATGAAGAGAAATGCAAAAGGAAAATATGAGCAAATACATAGGCATTTTCCTGTGTACTTTGTATATGCCTCTTTGAATAATACTCTGGTGAACAAAAATGCTGCCTTTTGCATATCTGTGCATAAGAACTCTGTTAACTGTGGATAAGAAATTTATAGAAGACGTACTCTCACTCCACATTTCTAAGTTGTCGATTCCTGCTGCATCCACATGCAGCCCCATGGTCCTTCTTGGCAGAACCATTCAGGCAGCTGCTACAGCCTATCAGGGTTGAAATCAGAGATGAAAACTCTTTGAGTCCTAAGAATAAATTGTCTTATAAAATTAAGATGGAGAAGAAAGATGGCTGAATTTGAACCCATGTGAAACACACACCTCAGGAACCAAAAAGGAATCACACTGACAGAATGAAAAGTTTGCATTATTATCAAGAGTTTGCAAAATCAATAACCAAAGCCATGGATTGCTGAATTTGAGTGCTATTCCACTTTAAGCACAGATGGAAACTAAAACTGGCAAAAATTATCACCATTCCTCTAAGACCAATATAATTTAGGAAAAAGTTTGTGATTAGGACATGGCTAAAAACAGGAAGAAATTGTGTGGGTGCCCGCTTCCTGAATGGCAGAGAAGATTCCTGAAAACTCTGTGACTAAAAGGAGAATCTATGAGTGGGATCACTCTACTCCTCTAATTCCCATTTTCTCATCTGTACAATGTGCATATGAATTGTTCCTACATCGAAGGATTATTATATGAATTAAAGGAAATAATACATGCAAAGCTTTTTATGTAGTGTTGGCCATATAGAAGCCATTCCATAAATCATAATCACTAAAATTATTATTCTCAAGGCTGTACCTTGAGATTTTCAGGACCTGGAGCAAAAGTACAAATGGTAGTCCACACACTATATAATCAAATATTTAAACTTTTAAATCCATCTAATCAGCTTGCTTATTGTTAAATAAAGTAGACTCTATCTGATTACCTTGGTGCCACAACAGAAAAGGCCAGGTTCTAACTCTTCAGAGTTTCTCACCTGGAGGTGACAGCGCAGAGGGAATGAGCCCCTGGCCTTGGCTCTCTGTGATGGCCTTTTCTTTCTCTGAAAGTTTCTCAAGTACAGACTAGAAACAGAAAGTGGGGAAAAATAAATCTACACTTTCTTTGAGGCACCTGGTGTTGGATTTCGTTCTAGAATTTCTGGTAACAGTGGTGTGTGAAATGAAAAGTTGGTTCAACAAAAATGATTTTGTACAAAAGGACTTTCAGATGATGAAAAGAAATGGAAGCTCTTTTTTATAGAGGGTTTTAAAACAAACACTCACTGAGTTCATCTTAATGAGACAAGAAAATGAAGCCAGAGAAATGAATTAGATTTACAAATAACTTATTTAGAAAATGAAGAAATCTAGTATAATGGGAAAAAGTCTTAAAATGTGTATGTGACATAATTGTCTACAGTATTCTTAAAAAAGGACGTTGGTAAAAACAAATATATACTTAATATATATATATGTTAAAAATTTTTTCTTTTTTTTTTTTAAAGATTTTATTTATTTATTTGACAGAAAGAGAGAGATCACAAGTAGGCAGAGAGGCAGGCAGAGAGAGGAGGAAGCAGGCTCCCCGCTGAGCAGAGAGCTCGATGCGGGCCTCGATCCCAGGACCCTGAGATCATGACCCGAGCTGAAGGCAGAGGCTTTAACCCACTGAGCCACCCAGGCGCCCCCAAAATTTTTTTTCTTCAGATGACATTTTCTCTAGTCTCATTATACCTTACTTTATTTTTAAAGAAAATTTCCTCCTATCCTTCCAAGTTTGTTTTCCTAACAACCACTTTTGTGCTTCACCAAAATGTGTAAATATTTATAATGGAAAGTGCAAAAACATAGATTTTCCCCCCCTTTTTATTTCTATTTACATATTCATCTGGTAAAGGAAGGTCTAAAGAAAATAAGTAGGTAATGCTTTCCAGTACATCATACTTAAAATACTTAAAATAAGGGATCTTTATGGTCCCTTTGAGTTTTTAAGTTTTCAGTATATATCCTACCATATGCATTTACCTAAACCTATGAGTGTTTCATACGGAAACACAGTGGTTCAGGCATTTAATGTTACTCTTTAATGAGAATAGTTAATGGTTCTAAAATAGATATCAGATAATTTTCCATCCTTTATAAAGACTGATTATATCATTCCCTAGGGTGTGTTTGACTTTTTGAATTACTAGAGCCCTCCTCTACCACTAATTTTTTAAATATAATTTTTATTTTGGAATAATTCTAAATTTACAGAAAATTTACAAAGATAGTATAGAGAATTTCTGTATACCTTTTATCTAGTTTCCCCTTAAGTTGACATCTTACATAGTTATAACTTATCAAACTAAGAAAGTGAACATTTACAACTACGAAATTAACATTGTTATATTCTCAAGTCTGTTTATCTAGGCAGGTGTATTAGAATGTCATCTTCTATTCCCCTAGAAATGACGGAACCTCCAAAGAGAATCAATGTTCATAAAGAGGACAACTTTAAAATTAGTAGAGACCTCATGAGCCAGAATTAAATTCATTTGTCTTTCATTATTTCCTGCTTTCAGTAGAAGTCTTTCTCCAGCAGTCACACAATTTACACAGTTTTTGCTGGGCCAGCCTGGGTAATGTCTGAGCTATCCCAAGAGTATCTGAGTGAGTGACTCTGATACACTTCACCTGCACTAAAGAATCAGAAGGGATACTTAGTAGACTGGCAGATCCAAGAAATTTCCATTCTAGAAACACTTTTGTGAATTAGAAAGACAGAAAGTTTAGTCCATCATCAAAGAAGCACTCTGAGGAAGGAACTCTTCATAGGGAAAATCCCAAGCCCCAGCTGTGAACAGTTCTGCACACAGCCAAGGGGAGCACAGTTCACCCTGGGAGTGGGACACTGGTTTTGGCAGATGTCGCCAGGAGGGCCCTAGGGATCGGGAGAGGGGCCCAGCCATGGTAAGGTGCATGATTATTGATGGAGAACACAGTGCATCATCATCACCACAGGTAACTTGCAAGGGTCCTGGCTAGGTATATTGTTGTGATATGTGCTGTCTTAGCATGATATCTTTTGGGACTGTATTTATTACCAAGTTTTAAGTACATATTACCAGTTTTATTAAAATCACTTGTTTTCATACCTGTCCCGGAAAGGTAAGAATGTTCGCTGAGGAGTTTTAAAATAGTAGACAAAAGCATAGGCCTCAAGAAAAGAAATTCTATACTTTAAATTGTAAAGCAAATCAAAAAAGTTTAAGGAGACTACGATCAGTGCAATTTTTCATTTTTCATTTTAAATTAAATCATGAGAATAAAACAATTTTCTTTTTCCTTTCTCTCTTAAGAGCTTAGTACATTATAATAGATATGACATTGAATGATTGCTAAATTAATGAAACCATTGTTAGAGTTCTCTACAAGTTTAGAGATAGATTTATAGAAGGTACATTTGACTGGCTGGCTGCTCAGCCCTATTTTTGTCCCTTTAGTTTTGAAATGGCCTAATCAGGAAAGAATTTTGCACAATGGGTCAAAGGATAAAATCTCTGGAGACAGAACTCAGAACATCATGGCACAAAGTATCTCAAATTTAGGGGTTCTCACAGTTCTAAACCCCCTAATCTATTATCTGGGTGCTGCAACATCACAACCTGGACTGCACAAGAAAGGAGAGTCTGATACTTACACTTTCTAAGTATTGCCTTAAGTTTCAAAGGCCACTTGCAGCCTTGTGCTATGGGTTTCCTGGAAATTTTCCCCATGGCTTTGCGAGCGAGGAAGAGGCCCCGTACTCTCAGGTATCTATAAAATTTCCAAGTTTGGCCATCTATGGAAAACCCACTTCTGCATCAAGGAACAAGATTGCACTCTGAATGTTTGATCAAACTTGCCAGTCTGCCTGCATGGACATATCTGGGTATTCCTTAATCACCTTAGAAAATTAGTGTTCATAAAGTGGCTTTATGTAGGTTTAGTATTTAAATAAGCAACACACGTGCTGCTGAAGGGACAGGGGAGGGGACAGTCATGATTTTATAAGGCTTTTATAATTCTATTCCCTAAAGTTTAGAGCACTGTAACAATGGTTTCATTAATTTGTGAATCATTCACTGTCATCTCTGCTATAAAGTACTGGACTTTTAATGGGTTTAGGGAGAGAGGAAAATTATTCCTATGATTTAATTTAAAATGAAAAATTGCATAGTTAGTAACTTCGTTAATTTTTGGTGGGGAGAGGTGAAATTTTCATCTGATATAAGGTTATTTTTGTGATAAGAGTAAGCATCTGTTTTCACAGTCTCTGTGACAAGAAGGATAGAAAATATATTAAAAATATTGCATGATGAATTAGGTCAGTTATGAAATTAAAGAGAGTTTTGAGAAATGTAAAAGGTTACTGTGGTGGATCATCATAGCAGGTAACTTTGGTGCCTCACGAAGAATCCTCTCAGGCTACTTCTGATTTCAGCCACAGCTGTCTTGGATGTTCTGTGCCCACTTGGGCTCGCCTCATGCTGGCAGCTTCCTGGAAGTGCAAGCTGGGTGTCCACCTGCTTTCTGCTTCTGGGCTTTGCTTTCTGAACAGAAACTACAGAGGCATGAGAGGGCCACTTCTACGCTCCTGTATCCTGTATTATCTGTGTAGTATTTTACTGCTGGCATCCTTATTTGTTGAAAACTAAGATTAAATCATGCTTGAAACAAGTTTGAGTGACATTTCAACCCAGTCTCTATGCTATCGGCTTTGACTCAAATCTGATCACAAAGAAAAAGTGAGGTACAGGATGCTTTATAATAAGACCGAGATTTGGTCATCCAGGGATAGAGACAAGTAAGAATTTTCTAAGTGAAGAATGAGAAAGAGAAACGTCTAGGGAGAGAGGGAGTGGGAGTATCATGTGAGGTTTCTAAGGCAATAGGTGGATGACTTGCCCTCTCCTCAGGAGACATCTGACAGTATCTGGAAACATTTTTGATTGTCCCAAGGCAGAAGTACAACAGGCATATAGTAGGGAGAGGACCGGGATGCTGCTAAGCATCCTACAAGGCACAGCATTGCCCTCCACATCAAAGAACTAGCTGACAGTGAAATATCGGTAGTCCTGAGACTGAAACACCTTGCTCTAAAGCCAGAAAGTGCTTTCATATAAGAATCAAAGAAGATCCCTATAACTAGGTCTTATTATCACAGCATTGTTAAACCACGTAGGCTCTAGATCATATAGGACTTTATAGGCTAAATTTGATTGTGTGCTAAATTCACATAAAGTCACTGAAAGATTTTAATAAGGATGTGGGTGAGAGCCTGGGGGATAGGTAGGGTTGGTAAAACTTGATTTATATTTGGAAGAGATTATTATAATGGGAGTTTCAGTGGAGGCACATTCCAAAGAGAGGTGCTAATACAAAACCAGTTTGAAGAGAGTTAAAGCACTCCACCATACCAAAGGTATAAAAGAGCCACTGGGTGGAGATTGGAAAAGTTTCCAAGAGGATTTCTCTGGAGGGAGATACCCTGCCAGGTACACCTCAGCTCTCCCAGTGAAGTCAATCGCTGCTCACCACACCTAACCCAAAAGTGGGGAGAGGAAGTTTAAGAAGTTCACTTAGTGATCTTTGTATGTATCCACTGCCTTGCAGCAAGCACATTGTGTGTGAGTCAGGTCAGAGTGAGGTCAAGGGCGGCAAGCTAACGTGTCTATTGGTAGTAGAGCAAAGACTGCAGTGCGTGGTCTCTGAGTTCATCAGACAATATGTAGCCCGAAGGTTAGGTGTGTGAGCTCTGCAAGGAGGAGAGGGGAGACCATGAGCTGCTTTGGGATTGTTTGAAATCTTTCCAAAAAAACAAATCACCTCAGCAGAAGGAAGTGGAAGTTAGATAGGCAGCCATCCAGAGGACGTGGAGGAGGTCACAATGAGGCATGGCAAAGCACTTGACCATGCTAAGGAATGCGGAAAAAGTATCTTCAGTGGTAGAGGTAAAGGGTGGAGGACTGCACAGGGAGGAAAATAGGAAAAAATGAAATCAAGGGCTCCAGAGCATAGTCAACATTAAAAATGTGATAAAACTAAAAAGTACTAGCTGGTTTTCCACTGTGATAAAAATCAAGTAAGAACTTTCCCTTTACCTCTAACCCTACTTGGTCTCTAAATTGGAAGAGTCAGAGAACGTAGATAATAAGATGGAACAGGAAGAGAAGCCCTAGGTGAGAAATGAGGGAAGAACCTTCCCCTCTTCCTTATTACCAACTTTCTTCTTTCATCAGTCATGAGCTAGGACAGGAAAGACATTTCAACCTTAGGTTAGGAGTTTTGATGAAACTAACAGTGTAATTAATGAACTGAAACTTTATTTTAGGCAAGAAACTAATTCTATAGAATAAAGACAGATTTCAAAAATGATTTAGTGTGTGCTAACAATGTTTCATCTAGTTTAAATCAATATAACAGTAATTTTCACAAATTGAAACAATGAACAAAACACGGCTCCTCTTTGGAGATAGTTGGGGAGTGGAGTAACGATGTTTGAAAAGGAATGTTAGAGCATGTTTCAACATGATAGAAGTGTTATGCCAAGATAATAAACAACCCCAAAGTTAGGGTGACTGAGAACCACAAAATATCTCTGTCATGTTCCAAGTTCTTTGCAGGGGCAGGGGAACATTATTTACTCTGTTCAATCAAGAATCCAAGTTGAGGGGCGCCTGGGTGATTCAGTCAGCTGAGTATCCAACTTGTGATTTCAGCTCAGGTTATGATCTTAGGGTCCTGAGATCCAGCCCAAGGTCAAACCCCATGTGGGATTCCTCACTCAGTAGAGAGTCTGCTTGAGGTTCTCTCCCTCTGCCCTTCCCCCTGACTCTCTCTTTCTACCTTTCAAATAAGTAAGTCAATCTTTAAAAAAAAAAAAAAATCCAAATTGATAGCATAGCCGTGTATTTGAACCTTGCCATTCAGTGTGAACGAAGAGAATTCCAGAGGAGCTCACCTTGGCAATTAAATATTCCACTCCTGAAAAGATTCACATCATGTTATTAGCTAACATCTCATTGGTCAGAAGTAGCCTTGGTCAGAAGTCTCATTGGTCAGAGGAGAACATAGGGTGTAATATTAGTTTCAGGTCTGTAATATAGTGATTCAACACTTCCATACAACACTCAGTGCTCATCACGACTGTGCTCCTTAATCCCCATCACATTTTACCCATCCCTCCAATTGCTTCTCTTCTGGTAGCCATCAGTTCTCTATAGTTAAGAGTCTGTTTCTTGGTTTGTCTTTCTCTCTCTCCTTTTTTTTCCTTTGCTCATTTCTTTGTCAAATGCCACATATGAGTGAAATCATACAGTTTTTGTTTCCCTCTGACTTCAGTTCGCAAATGGCAAGATTCCATTCTTTTTTATGGCTGAGTAATATTCAGAGTTAGGAATACTCACCATTTATGTGTTTTCTAAGAAAGTATGTAAGTACCTAAAACAACGTGAATATGTAAAGTGATAGTTTAACACATATAAACATGATTTTGTACCGGCTAATTGCTCTAGGAACTGCTCTAAGAAAACATCATCATTGGTAAATCCTCCTATTATACACCTCTCTCATAACAGTAAAAATATCACAAAACAAGTAAAAGCCAAGTTACAAGGATGCAGATACTTATGACTGCAGTGCTTTGAGATGTGTTTTCTTTAACTCATTGCTGTTTGCTACCACAAGTTATGATGTATTTGCATTACAGGCTCTATTGTTAATTGTATATTCCTTCACATTTTGTTTTTAAAATATTTCTATTATATTTTAACACAGTAAAGGATATAATTATGAAAGTATATTCCTTCTAGAGGAAATCTTTGAAGAAAGCTTGAAGCTTAAATTTAATATTTATATTTTAAATCTATCTTTAATAATAATCCATTATTTTAAAGTATGCCTAATAACAATATGAGATACCATGAAATCCCTTTTCAGTTTATATTATTTGTGGAATTGAGAAGAAACTAGGATTTGGCTTTAGGTAAAATTCTTTGTATTATGAAATAAAAGTTAGTCATCTTTTTTGCCATGTATGAAGAAAAATGAGAGAGAAAAACAGTAGACATGAAAATAATACATTGTATATATATATATATATATATGAATGCTCCTCTTCCTAACAGCAAATTAGATTTCAGTAAGTTATATGCCAATATATTTGGGATACAGCAATGTAAATTTTCTGGAGGCAGGAGTATGTACTGAAAGTTAAAACCCACTCATAAAATGTAATCAACTCTAATTTTATGAATTCTTGTTAGAAGAGCAAAATAAATATATGACTATAGCTCTATATATTTTGTTCTCAATCTATCATATCTATTAAATGGTAAACTGTGCTTGTCTCCTCAATTTAAATGAGAAAATTATTTTATTTCACATGTATTCATGGAGATATATGAAAACACAAGTTGAAAATTGCTTTTGTGATCTAACATGATACATGCTGATACCAAATTACTTTGAAAAAGAAATAAAAAATAATTTACTTCAAGAGCTGTCATTTGTGACGTATACCACCTTGAGGACTTTTGTTAATCCTTGAGTTTGCAAATATAATCATAGTCAGGACTTTTAACCTGGATTTATATAGATGTGGGCACTATCTGTAGATTTCAAGGAGACTAAAACGTCTGAAATTTTAGGCATGATCCTTTACATATGAATCGTGTATATTTTAGGAAAGAAGGTTCGTGACTCTTATCAAATTCTCAAAGTATCATGACCCACTGAAAATTAAGAACTGCAGCTCTGTTTACCTTATGTAATTCATAAAGCTAATTAGAGACTAATTGGCTCAAGTGTCTAGATTTTGTGTGTGTGTGTGTGTGTGTGTGTGTGTGTGTGTGTGTGTGTTTTACAGGTTTATTTTTACAATAGTGGGAGAAAAGACTTTTTGATGCTTTGCTAGAATTTCTGCGTACATGGTAAACAAGTGAGAACGTTGAAGCCATGTTAAGTTGGAGATGATGGGAAATTCAGGTTGATTCCAGTGTTAATAGTAATCTCATACATCCTCTTTACCTGTGATTCCAGGCCCTTGCTTTTGTATTATTTGCAAATGGTTAAAAATGCAATCATTAATAATCACAGGTATAGATATGGTCCATGTTTTACACTAGCATACAGAAAAAGGTCAATATTTTGTCAAGTCCTCCTACTTCAATTCTTTTTCTATGACACAGAATTTGAATTATACTAGTGGTTCTGGGCTGGCCTTTGCCACTCTTCTTCCATCCTAAATCGTATTTTGGATATCACTCCCATAGTGACTGAGTGAGGCATGAAGCAGAGGATTGCAATGACAGAGACCATAGTCTTAGAAAACACAGTCGTATTGACTGATGCTCAGAAGTCTTGTGTCCAATCTCATGTCTGGCATAACTTCCAACAAATTAAGATTTGGCTTCCTCATTCACTAGAAAAAAAAATTCTGCAATACTTTTCTGTTCCAAAAGTGGAAGTCCACAAGTAGTAATTTTATTCCCATCATTTACTCTTCAAAGATTGAGTGCTTATAAGTCCAGGGTGTCATGAAGGAGATTAAAATGAAACTGGCAGGGAGAGCCCCTACCCTCAAGATGTTGACTGTCTAGGAGGGAACCCATACATGTTCATAATATTTTAAAGTGTAAGTTTCAAAAGAAAGATATATATTTAATATTTACAGTCAGTGTCATAAAGTGGTGTTAGGACTACCAAATATATTCATTTATGTGACACATTTGCAGATGGTGACCTTCTATATGATAATCTTGGTGCATTTCCTTAGAAAATTCTGTTTTTCTGAAGTCTGTTGCTCCACGACTTTTGGTTCTTGAGATTTATGCTCCCGTGCAGTCTGGTCCTGAGCTTCATTAGCACCTGATTTACCATGAGTGCAGATGGTTATTGGAAATAAAAAGTCAGCCATTTCCTATGATTAAATCTCTCCTGGGCTGCATCTCTCTCGTAGCTATTTCCTTACTATTGCGTATGATTCATTTGCAAGCAGAACAGTGATTATTATATGATTGTTAAATCTAAAGTGGAAAGGAAAGTAGATTATTAGAAAAAGTCTAGTAGCTTATTAATATATATTATGTGCTACAATGAAATGATTTTACTGAAGTATTAGCAAGATGATAGATTTATGGATGATGAGAGAAAATTACTCTATTGTGACAATTGAGTGTAACAAAAAGAATTCAGAATTTTCATTTTCTTTCTTTTTTTTTCTTTTTGTTTGCCTTTCTTTAAGGTGTTATTGCTCAAATCAATTATCCCTCAAAATGCGTCCTCATCATCGTCACTTGTCTCTACTTTGGGCAATAATATTATTGTGAGTCTAGAAGGCAAAAGAAGGAAACTACAGGGTTGTTAATGGCAAAATCTGTATTTTTTAAACTGAGGGGAAAGCAAAAGTTTGTTTCTAACAGAAATATTTCACTAGTTTTATCTGATTGGAAATTATCATTACTTTTTCACATGACACTTTTATGAAAACAGTAAGAGTTTGGAAATTTCATCATACTTTAAGAATCTTATGTATTCTCCATATTATACTGAATTAGTAAAATTGATGCCCACATATTACAGAGCCAACAAATATAAGAGAAACTTGTTGATTTGCCTGGCTACTACTGTGTTGATTTACTCTACATATTCCTTTTCTTCAAAGTAAAAGTCTAGTTGTTCAATTGAAAGACAAATACAACCCCACGCACTAGAGCTCTTTTCTCTCTTATTCATTTCCATTATTATATTTATTTAGGTTACTTAGCTTCAACTCTGAGGGTCTGAATACACAAGGATTCTGAAGAATGAAATTCAGGTTACCCCTTTGTTGATATTTTTGTAACATGTTTTGCTGCCATTTCCTGAATGTTCCTAGAGCCAATAATTGCATCAAAAGAACATTCACAGACCAAAGAAATGTAAATTTTGTATATGCACTGCAACTAACAGTATTCATCAGAAGACACATAGGCTATACAGCTAAATGGCTGCCCCTGACATGCTAGGACAATCTTAACAATGAGCTAACTTTCTGTCTCTTCTAGGCTTTTTGGCCTTCTTTCATTTGGTTTTAGGTATACGCTTTCTACCACAGGGCCTTTGTGCTTATAATCACCTGTGCCAGAAATGTGCTTCCCTCCCAGTAATTATAACTTCTCATGAAGTATCTTTACTTTTCCTTCTGTCTCATATTACCATAGCAATTTCACAATATTTGTGTATTTGAGAAATTCCAATCTTTCCCACTACACCGTAGGGCAAGGACTATAAACAGAGCAATGGAAAGTTTAACTGACTTTTGGATATGTTGTGCTAAACACATTATAAGATATGTAATATTTTTTGTGTCTTTTCATCATTTCTACTTAGCAACACACCAAACTTTGTGACTTAAGACAGCAACAGTTTATTATCTCTTGTATTTCTGTGGGTTGGCTGGGCAGCTCTTTAGCTGCAGGAAACCAATGGATGAGCAGGGTTCAACTCGTATATTGGATCTTCCTCCTCACATCATTTTCCATCCTGGGCTTCTTCACAACGTGGAGTCCTTGGTACAGGGCTCCACGAGGGGGAAAGTGGCATTTACAAGCCCCTTTGAGGCCTAGGCTCTGAAACTTGCATGCCGTCACTTCTGCTCCATCCTTTTGGGCACAGTAATTCCCCAAGGCCCAGGTTCAAGGGGTTGGAGAAACAGATTTACCTCTAGAAGGGAAAAGTGGCACAGTCCCACTGCATAGGGTCATTTACACCTGTGTAATCCTGGGAAGAATTTGTGGCCATTAAATAATCTACCATTGTGTTCAATAATACTTTAATTATTAATACAGTTGTAATTTAATTTTGAAGTCTAGGAATTGGCTGATTAAAATGTTTATATTTTGTTTTATTTGTTTTGAGCTTTTATATATACTCTGCTCTAAGAATGAGAAGAGATGGAGAGAGTGGTTTGTTAATTCTAAGGAATAATAGGCAACCTAATCTCACATTTAGACAAATATGGCCATAGGCAATATGAGAATAGGAACTTTATCTTAATCACTGATGAATTTCCAGCAACTAGAACAGTGCTTGGCACATAGGAGATTTTCAACAACTATATGTTGAATGAATGAGTGAACACAATTAATAGACATTCATTCCTTTTTTGTCTTTTCTTTCATGTTCCTAAGGAAGTTGCTTTTTGTTTTCATTGGTCTCAAATGATTAGGTTTTAAATTTTTAGGGAAATAGCTGAACGGGAAGTAGAGTTCTTACTCACATATGTGATTTCATGAATCCATAATAATGAACTCTGGCAAGATTTAGTGACACTAAAGCATATTATATAATTATGAATAACCTTATAATTATTTTATGAATATTTGACCATTCACTAAAAAGTGCCTCCAAGAAATTTTCTTTTCATATTGATGGATACAAAATGACAATGAGATATTCTCTCTAATGTGTATAATCTGTTCATAATAGGAAACATATCTAAATGAGTCATTAACCTAAATGAGTGACTATAAATATCCAATAATATTCAGAATGTAATGACTTCAACACTATATATATATATATAGGTTCAGATTATAGTAACACTTTTGTGGACAAGGATATCATTTTGTTCTGCCTCAATTGAAAAATGCAGACGACTTTTTATTTAAATCCTGGAACACAATGCAACATTTTCCTAAGTATTTTAATATAGCAAAAAAAAAATGGTGATTTGTTGATTTGTTTATGGTAATATAAATTGAAAATAGTTTTATAAAATATTTCCAACTGGATTTCATCTTCATTTATTTTCTGTTCATATGCACATGATTTCAAATAGGAAAGAATATATAGGCTAGTCATATTTTTAAAATAATAAATAATACTAGAGAAAAAAAGGGAAGAAATGTTTCTGTCACATCTGTCTTAGAATTATCCAATGTGTACTTGAATATACCAGTACAATGATTAATCCCCAAATTATAACTCTAGTTCTGTCAATTAGTTTATATACAAGTCAGCCTGAATATTTTATATAAATTATAGCATATTTACTATAAACAAAAAGAGATCATCATATTTCAGGGAGTCATCTGGGTCCCTTAAGATATCAATCAGTGACAAAAAATGCAATCTAAATAAGAATGGATTTACTGACTCAGGTGTTAGACTATGTAATTCTTCAATTTGATTAAAAACACCAATATTTTCAATATAACTAAAATATCTGATTCCTATCCATATCATTGTTATACACAATAATTAATGTGTTTGTAACACTCCTCTGTAACACTGGAAAAAGGCAAGTTGTCCCATTTTTTTAAGTTGTAGTGTGAAAGAAGTTTTAAGGTGAACAGCATTTTCAAAATGCAAAATTATGCTTCTTGTCACAGAATTGGAAAAAAACTGCTGATGTGTGAAGAAAAACAAAAGGTAAAACACTTAACTAATTTTCAAAAACTAGAAACAAGTTTTATTAGAAGTATTTTTTTTAAATTGTGAAACCGTGGTAGTCTTCACAGAATAAAGGTAAGTGAAATAATGTGTGAAGGAGCTAGAGAGGTGTAATTTTTTTCTTTATTTTTGAAAGTTTTACAAAATATAGCACCTAAAAATTGGTTAAGAGAAACATTAAAATGCAGCAAAGTATAATATGTTCTAATGAACATAATTACTAATTTAAAATTATAATGCTGAAGATAGTAATAGAGAAGTATTAATTGGCCTTTTAGTGATGGAAAGTATATGCGTTTAAAAAATATTTGTATATTGGGCGCCTGGGTGGTCAGTCCTTAAGCGTCTGCCTTTGGCTCAGGTCATGATCCCAGGGTCCTGGGATCGAGCCCCACATCGGGCTCCCTACTCAATGGAGAGCCTGCTTCTCCCTCTCCCACTCTGCCTGCTTGTGTTCCCTCTCTTGCTTTGTCTCTCTCTGTCAAATAAATAAAATCTTTAATAAAAAAATATATTTGTATAATATCTTTTTCTCATGTTGAACTCCTTATGTTGTATTATGAAACTGTTTGTCTAGTGATTTGAGATGTCATTCACATTTTAATATGTAAAGCAAATGTCATTAAACAGCTATTTAATAATGTGAACTCCTTGTCGTTCTTAAATACAAAGTTACCAGTTTACATTCCAGTTGTAGAGTTGTCCATGGGTCAGGACAGAAAACAGGAACTGTCTTTACTGTAATTCTACTGAAACTTTCTGCATTTACTTAATTTCCCTGGAGCTAAGTAGGTACATCTTAAGTATCTGTTGAGCTATACTAACACTATATTCTTATAGCTGGTGCTTAAATAATTGATTGGTTTAGAACATTCAGTAAAAGCAAATAGAACAGAGAAAAATAGAGAGAGGGTGACAAAGACAGAAAAAGTGAAAGAGAAGGAAGGAAAGGCAGCTGGTAGATGGTAGAAAGAGGGGATGAGCAAGCAATTGTTTTGCTGTCTAGCTCAACATACTTGATTCCTATTATCCAAATAGTTGTCCTTGCTGCCTCTGAAGGCTCTTTGGGCTCCTAGCAGCCCCCCTAGTGGGTAGTATTTTAAGCATGTGATTATAGTCTCATCCTCATTTTGGTAAATGCAAAACGTAAATGTATTATGGCACTCGGAAGTGATCAGGCTCTTACTCATTTGCTAAAGTTTACCAATAAATAAATAAATAAATATAAAACTTAAAATACAGGGGAGGAGATAACTCCTTTCAAGGATTTAGAATACAGTTCTGTCATCCAAGACATCATATCCGTAGACACCAAAATCCATGAAAACCAAATTAACTTCCAGATTGCTTGGTAATCAAGGAATTGGAATAAAGCAAAAGGGATGGGTTGAGGAACTTTGTTAGGATCTTTGGAAAACTGACCAATTTCCTTCCTTAAGGAAGTCTTGCTTTTCCCTTTTATTGTGTACGTTCTTAAGGTATCCTGTTAACCTTTGTTTTAACACTAACAACAATCAGTATGAAATAATTTATTTTCCTGACTAGAAATTAAGTGTTGTGCAAGCAGAGATTTATTTTAGGTATAAATGTAATTCCAGTGCCTTTTGTAGTACCATGCCTAGATTACGTACTCAGATTATTTAATAAATGAGTTCCTATCCCACCAGAGAGAAGAGCAGTCTAGCTTTCCCTGGTGTCCAGAGTTAAGCATGGAGACATGCTAATTCTCAAATTTGTACTGCTTTCCTCTTTGTTTTTATTTTTGCTTTTTTTTTTTAAGATTTTATTATTAAACGGAGAGAGAGAGAGAGAGAGAGAGAGAGCGTAAGCAGGGAGGAGGGGCAGAGAGAGAGAAGAAGCAGGCTCCCCGCTGAGCAGGGAGTCCGATGTGGGACTCCATCCCAGGACTCTGGGATCATGACCTGAGCCAAGACAGATGCTTAACTTACTGAGGCACCCAGGCATCCCTCCTCTTTTTGTTTTTAAACATACTGAAGACAATGTTCACGTAGTAGAGACTTTCTAGTTATGAGGAAAATAATCCAGTTAAAGTACAGCTTTCTTTTTTTTTTTTAGAAACTGACTTTTTTTTTTTTTAAGATTTTATTTATTCATTTGACACAGAGAGAGAGATTACAAGTAGGCAGAGAGGCAGGCAGAGAGAGAGGAGAGAGGAGGAAGCTGGCTCCCTGCTGAGCAGAGAGCCCGACTTGGGCCCCGATCCCAGGACGCTGAGATCATGACCTGAGCCGAAGGCAGCGGCTTTAACCCACTGAGCCACCCAGGCGCCCTACAGCTTTCTTTTATACCGAGGCATACAAAGCTTAATTATATTTTCACTATCAATTTTGGCTAGGCTCTACATATTCCTGTTTATTTTAGTGAGAAATACTTTAACTTAAATATTTCTGCAGTGATCTCAGACACCGTGGTGTATTTCACCAATTCACATATCACCAGGTGACTCCGTTTCTAAGTTACTGGATATATGGCATGGACAAGGTAAAACTTATGAACTTACCAGCTGCTTAATAGTCGTTACAGACTTCATTGACTATAATAAAAACATCAGATGCAAATGGAGACACTTCAAAAAGGCACGTTTTATGAGTTTTTTCCCAAGATTATTTCAAATATATATATACATGGAAATAATTCATAGAGAATTCAGGGGGGCAGGAAGTCAGATGACAAAAGCAGATTCAGTTATAGTGGCCTGTCTAGTCAAAAAGTAAGCACAAGTAATTATGCTGAATAGAAATTTTCCACCCTAACTCCTTTATTTGTTACCACAGAATTTAAAATCTAGAAAAATAACATTGTATAACATATCACTGCATTTAGATTTTCCAGATATCTCATTCATAATAATTATGTGAAAATTCTCTTATAAACAAAAATGAGCTGTGCATCAGCTGCAAGTAACAGAAAACACAAAATAAATAAATAAAAGTTTATTTATAAATCTCACATGAGTAGAAATCCAGAGATGGACTGTTTCAGAGTTGGCTGATAAGGCAGTTAACTCTCTCAGGGATCTGGGTTAGCATCTCTGGGGTTCCCTTGCTTTTTCCTTCATACTGACAAGATGGCTGCTCCATCTCCAATTACAATTTCCTTACTTGACAACATGCAAAAACAGGAAAGGAGGGGCAGAGCTTTCACTTTGTGTGTGACTCTTTACCAGAGTGGAATATCTTTCATGGAAGCCCACAGTGTACTCCCCTTGGGTCCTGTCGGTCAGCTCTAGATTACATTCTTATCTTTAGTTAGCTTATTTCAGGACAGGGGAATAAAAGTTCTTTTAAAATAGAAATATGAACAAAGGAGTCATCTAATGATGACCTATCTGACCTCTAACATTTCCCTTTTGGCTTAGAGAAAATGTTTCAGGTGATGCTGCATTCATTATTATATTTAATGAGAGACAGTATGGGACAAAAGCCTAGGATTTCTTGAGTTAGGTTATGCTCCTTCCCATGTGATGTTGGGAGAATGAGTTCTCAGCCTCACTAGGTTCACCTGTGACAGTGCTATGCTCAATAAGAGTAGCAATTATTGCTATCACAAATTTAGTTTAATCTTTCTAACAATTGTCTTAGGGAAACTTTTAGTATTATGAAATATTTAATAATAAAGATCTAGTTATTATTGAAAGCTATTCTGTTATAAACATGCTTGTACATTGCTTAAACATTTTATAGTTTTAGTTTTACATTTCATATAATTATTATCATGGCTCTTTGGGAACTTACTGTGTATATATACTTCTTCAGTATGAACTTTTCAATGTGGCATCACTAGTATTATACTTTTCCATTCTAAGTCTCCTGATTATTTCTCATAAAAAGTAGAGAAAACATTTAGGAAAGAAATAATTGATTTACATTACTATAGAAAGTTCTTATATATAAAACCACTTATATATAACCTCATATTTCTTTTATAAAGGGAATTGAAAAAAACAATTGAAAAATCATACTGAACTTTTTTGATCTTTGGGTACATCCTTTTGAATGAGAAATTTCATTACTTATGTAAGAGTAATTCAGGTTAAAAATTGTATTTTTAGAATATCCATCTTTTTTTTTTTTTACAAACTAAGATGAAGTATGATATGATTCTTTCTGAAGTTTCTATAGCTTGTTTCATTATCTCCTGGGGACTACCAAGCATATCTTATGAATGAGCATTAGATACAAGCATTTTTTTATGTCATTAAAAAAAATTATATCTTTACCTGTTGTTTGGAGAGATGAAGAATGTTTTCTCTCTTTAGTGTGAATATAAAATATCCCCACTGTAGTCATTACAGCTGTGTTTCTTCCTTATGAAATAATATTATCAACATTATTCACTTGCTATGAAAGGAGTATAAATTGCTATTTAAAAAACAACAACATGGGTTTCAAGGTATCAGTCAAACATATAGTACCTGAGGATATAGAATATAGGGTCACTTCTGCCGCTAGTATGTTCCTATGGATAGTAATTGCCATAAAATTAGTTTCAAGTTTCTATAAGCAAATGTAACTCTTTATATACTTAAATGTTTGATCTTATGAATTTTTATAAATTGGAGTAAAAGTCGTCATTCATTCCAAAATCTCAAACTTTGAACCACCTTTTTCATGACCGTTTATTGGTGTAGGTATAGTTGCCAGTTAAAAATAAATAAATGAATTGCTCATTTCTTTAGGTTGGGTATGGCGTTCATTCTTAACAAATGCCTATTACCGTAGTCTGTGCAGATGACAGCTGACCGATTTCAAGAGGTGATAAACTGCCGGTGTCCCCAGACTTTACATCTGTGTTAACCTACATTCATGGCCCTGACAAGGCCCCCCTGGCCCTACCTGCCCCTACCCAGCCCTAACCCGTGAGTGTTTCTTCCTCCTGCTGGAGCGGATCCACCCACACAATCACTTCCCACTGGGGCCCTACCACTCGGCGTGTGGTGTCTTCTTAAACATAATACCTCACTACGTTTAGGAATAAATGAGTAACCTTATAACCATGTTGTGTGTAATGCCTTTTGATAAGGAAACACAAAAGTGAATTGATTCTATGACATATATGTCCCACTTTCAACACTGACCCTATTGCTGTGAGCCACAAATGCTGCATCTCTTCTCATGGACATCATTAGACAAGTTTACAATTCCTGCTCTGTTCCCAGCATATTCTGTAGAATTGGGAGATGGAGTTTTACCATTCAAGTGAGTGAGTTGTTAGACACCTTGCTCTCCACGAGACAACAATTTTCAAACCAGATTTGAAGTAACTGTTGAAATACTTTCAGAACAGGACAAAAGTAAAAGAGAGCTAGTGAGAAAGATGAAATTTTTGAAATATCCTTAATGAGTAGAAGAGCGAATTGGTTTTAAATCCTTTTAAACTAAGCTACTTAGGGCCTTGTGTGTTTACTTTCATATGAAAAGCAGTGATCAAAAGGGTTTTATTTTCTAATCTGATGAGCATGTTACCCATATAATGTAGATAGAATAGCTTAGTTCAAGGGGCTTGAAAAGGGGATTCACGTGTCTAATAGGCAGCTTTTCAGTTTTATGCATCTTGGTAGTAATATATTAGTAATTTTATATGTATTTATAATATAATAAAATAAAAGCAAAATGTCTGTGAGAAAAAAAGTTGACTTTTAATTTAAAAGTAATTTCACTGAATTATAACTTTCTGTGTGTTTGACTTTTGAGCTTTCTACAGCAAGATAAATGAAGCAGTTTGACCTCTCTGTGTGTTGCATTGTCATTAGAAATGAGCTTAATATCTAATTAGGCTCTTTGTTACTTTTTTGGGGGAAATGCACTAGCAATTCATGTTCTGTTTATTTGTTTTATGTTTGCTGCATTTACAATACTTAGCAGACAAAAACCAAGTCGAAAGACATGTATACCAGGAAGAAAAATTCCAGGGAAAGTGTATTGCTAGAAATTAAATTACCTATTTGAAAGTTCAGAACTTGGAGATCTAAATGTTACCTAAATTTCATAATGACGAGAATGAGTCTTTGCTTGAATAAATCTCTGATCGTTTACATTTCCCTGAGGATATGTAAAAGAGGCAAAGTTGCTATTAGTAAGAAAATCTTGATAAATGTGAGTTAATTTTTTTCTAAATTTTTACCCGAACATCTGGTAGCCAAGCACTTTAAATATTAAACTGAAACCTGTAGACTTACAATTAGATTCATTAAAATAGGGTTTAATATATTAATGAATTAAAATTATAATAGTATGAATAACTTTTTGTAGGACATTTGTCATCATACCTGCAATCACAAAACCTGTCTAAGAATACAATAAATTGACTTTGGTGTGGCTATTTCATAGTGTGTTAAATGTCCAGTTACCTTACTCTTAAAAAGTCTAAAGCTATAGATAGGTTCTCTCTGACAAATTTGAGTTTGAGTTATTTGGATCATTTTCTAATGTGAGCCATAAAAATAAATAGCATACATGTTTAAATGTGCTTTTTTGCATTTCTACAACCTAAAGACCAGTTTGGTTGAAAAAATAAAATTTAACAGCTCTTAATTTGTCATGTGGATTCTGATTCTATGTGTTTTTTATTACCTCCATATATTTATCTAAGTGAAACATAAAATGGTTGTAATAATGGAGAATTTAAAGCAGCTTTTGCACATGAGCAGTAATGCTAACTAACATGGTGAATAAAAGCTGAATGTAAATTCTCAGAATTTCTTCTTTTGTGATGTATTTACTAAAGCTGGTATATTTTGGTTAGCTGATACAAGCTCCCCATCATCCTAATTAAGCTATGAAGAATTTTGACGGGCAGAATGGAAAAAATAGGGAGTAATCATTTATGTGCAAAAAGAAGTCTTGTGTGTATATGTATACATGTGCATATGTCTGGGTGTGTGTGTGTGTGTATATACATTTAATTTTCGAACTGCAATGTGGTATACATTAGATCCCTAACAGAACCTGTCATAAGATAAACCCAGAGCTCTTCTTTTGCTCTGGTATTCCCACGTGTACACTTGGAAATAACGTGGGTATGGCAGAAATTAGTACAATCTAAAAATACGATTAGATTCCTATTAATGCTCCCCCATTTATGCTCCTTGGATCGAGCTTCTCTTCTCCATTTCCCTCGCCACTTGGTTGAGGCCTTCGATGGTATTTCCTTTGTCCTGTTCCAATAGCCACGATTCTGTTCACACTCAGCAGCATTCAACGTTTTAGCCCTTTTACTCATTTCTGATAAACTTATTGCTCATATAACAGGGCTGACCATGTCACTTGACCGGTAATAACCTTCTGTCAGCATCCTATTAATCTAGAGTATCAAGTCCAAAGGCCTTCACTTGACATACACATTCTAAAACAGACCCTTGTTCACTCGTACCCAGCATTCTCTTAAGTCATTCTGCACTTCTGAAACTTGTCTTTCTTCGTTTGCCTCCTTTGACTTACCAATCCAATCGTCGCCTTCTCTTATAAAACTCTCTGGACCCTCCCAGGTAAAAGTAGTTGACGCACTAAAATGTTTCCCTGTAACACATACTTTTGTAGAGCATTAACTTTTTAATGAACTTATATGCCCATCATCTTTTAATATTCTGAGCTCCTTGGAGACAAAGATAATTATATCCATATTTATATATTTAGAACTTATCACAGTAGCATATGGAAGTTGATGACCTTCCTAAATATTTGTTGAATGAATGAATGGATGAGTAAATGAATCCAGGAAGGTCTGGATAAAATGCTAACACAAAAATGTTATTAGAAAACTTGCTGAATATAGAAAGACAATTTTATTCTAAGGTTGTCTCAAAACGATTGCATATTACCAATATTTCCCTCTCAGTATATTAAATGACATGTTTTCATCAGAGTTGAGTCAATAGGAAAATATTATTAATTTTTGTAACTATAGCCAGTGAATAAATTTGTAAAATTACATATATTCTCTGAAGCAAATATTTGCATTAATTTAATATAAATTTGCATGTAGGCTCAGGCCCACAGATCTTGATGTGAGATACTTGCCCCTGTTTTATCTAATTAGGTATCACCTATTTTTAACTACTCATATATACAAACTCAGCTCATAACTCAAGGAAAATATTCTCTAGAAAAGAATGAGGGTTCATTGTACTAGAATCCTAGGAATAGGAGATTTTCAGATTACAGGCATGGGTATGGCAATTGATACAAGAAAGGCTAGTGAAATTTTTGTAAGGATATGAGATCTTGTATGAGGCTGTATTACTAAATATGTCTAAGTAGATGAGATTACTTTTGTGATTTGTAGTTTCATATCACAGAACTCTATTCAACACAGCATTATAACAAATACTATATCAGGTTCCATATCATTTTCCATAACTAATAATAGGGCTGAATTAAATAGTAAGGTCCTTGCCAAATGCATTTTTAATTGTTGAAATGTTTTACATTGTAATGTGAAAAGCATATATCGATATTTCTAAGTCAAAAAGAGTAATCCGAGAGGTATATTTGAATATGATGAAAATTTTTGTTTTGCCTCTGTGTGAAAACATGTTATCTCCTTTTACCTGTATTTTCTTCTAATTGAGGGCATAAAACCTTCTAGAATAAGTTATATAATTAAAAACTGCTTTTTTTGTGAGAATGAATTTTTAAATCCAGCATCGGTTAATATAAAAATCTCATCAATCCTTGTAAAATTACATTAAATGATCATAAATTTATGTATGTTACACAAGGAGAGTGATAGTTATTGGGTCATGGGAGAAAATAAATTTTTGTACTGAAATATTTTAAACCATATTTTCTTTGTAACTCTTGTTATATTGATAAAATACTGTTACTACTTCTTTAGTTTTTTTACATTGTATCAAAATTTCTGACTATTATTCATGGAAAGGAGGACAGTATCTTAAATAATGAATAGTTATCCCAAATTTACTAAATTTTAGCTTTATGGATAACCACGATTTTTCTTCTTTTTAATATGCTATCCAATCATACCAATTTCTAATGAATACATAACTATCTAGAAAAATTTAGTAGAGTTATCTTAGTTCCATTTTTCTCATAGAAAGCCCCAATTGTTTTTTCTCTTTTTGATTACAGAGTGGCTGGTCTAAATCAAGTTATCTAAGAACAAGCCAAGAATTATAAGCACTAAAATCATATTTTAAAATCTGAGCAACCAATATATAGAAAAGTCAAAGGTATAATATACTTGAATCTGTCAGATCAATACATTCCTGTAATTCCCTCAGGGGCAATCATACAATTTGACACCAACATTTAAGCTTTGAAAATTATGTGACCATCTATTACATTATGAATGTTATATGTCCTCAAACCCTTTTTATGACTTATAATACAAGACAGGGCTACTTAATTAAAAAAATCCCTTCTGTTATTGATAATTATCTAAGCTGCTTCTTCCTTTCCTTTTTCAGAATGAAGAACAAATTTTGGTATTTTGAGTTTGGCACATCTGAAACTTTCTCAGCCACCTGCAAGAAGCTACATGAATCTGTAGAAATAGAAGTAAGAAAAATGAATTATATTTTATAGTACAGTTAAATGGCTTGAGTTTGATTATCAGTATGTTTTTGATAGCCCATGTAAAGAGTTATGCTTTGAACAATCCACATAGCTGTAACTCACAATTCTAAAATTTCACTTCTGTTACTTACATTGGGATTCTAGCACTCTGATTTATTAGTATGAAGTTAAGTTTTGAGTATGAGTTATTTTAATACTGTTAAAAGATGAGAGGTGGAAAAATGGAGAAGTTTAGAAATCAGTGGAGAAGTTACTAGGCATAGTGTGGATTGAAAAATGTAAAATAAAGGAAAGTATTTGAAGAGAAAGAAAAAAAATTTGCAAGATACATATAAAAAAATAGCCCTTATTTTCAGGTCTCAATATCTTATAACCTTTAAAACCCAGTACATAGAAATTGTGCTTACTTTCATGAATAAAAGTTAAAAAAATACTTTTCCATTCCATTCCCATTCATTAACTAGATTTTTATCAGTTCCTGAGGTTGTCATTTCCCCATTACATATATAGGAAGTGGAAAAGCCAAAAAAAAGAGAGCAAAGATAGCAAGAAAAGACACACTTTGAAAAGATTTGGAGCAACTAGGTCTACCAAAAAAATATAGACAGTAAAACTAAAATTTTTGGAGATGGGTAATAATAGAAAATGACTTAGTTTTATTGAGAGATTTTAGGGGGTAAAGAAAAAGGAAAAGTTTTATTTTGATAAGTGGCAAAGACAAACCAAAGGAAGAGAATTATGAAACCAGAACACCTAATGACTAGCTGATATGATTTGTGAAATATTGGCTTCAATTCTTTTTATTTTAAAAATAAATGCATAACTTGTCTACTGAGACCTTAATCATTAGTGGCATATATTCAGGTAGTAAGTTTGGTAAACAAAAGTAGTTGTGGACCCATGAGATCATAATGGCCTGGCAAAGTTTTTCATTATTGTAGCTTTCTAATTTACTGTTAAATGATAATGTTGGCAAAAGTTACACTATTTCAAAATGTAACATTTTTGGACTCTTTTGGTGGGTGAATTGAAGTATTAGAAGTAGAATTGATGATCATGGAATGGAAAATACCCTTCATGACTGAATCAGATCATAACCCCGAAAAGGAATATAATCACAAAAGATGAAGGATTTAGGCTCAACATGGACTTCCTGTGATTACTATTCATCAAGATTTATATATGTATATATTTTATATACATCTCATCTGTAGAGAGTAATATATTTTAGTTATATATGTGTATATATATTTATAAAAAATAAAAATATCCCTTTACCTTCAAAAACATTAAAAAATTCTTAATATAGTAGATTTTGGTCCTTTCTTACCTTCAGAAACCTATGCTTAAAGACAATTCATAGCAGAAGGCAAAAATGAAAAAAAAATATATGGCTTCTGTTTGAATGTAGGGTGGATGTTGTGAAGCCTCTCACACCTCTTCTTACCTCATCNAAGTAGTTATATATGTGTATATATATTTATAAAAAATAAAAATATCCCTTTACCTTCAAAAACATTAAAAAATTCTTAATATAGTAGATTTTGGTCCTTTCTTACCTTCAGAAACCTATGCTTAAAGACAATTCATAGCAGAAGGCAAAAATGAAAAAAAAATATATGGCTTCTGTTTGAATGTAGGGTGGATGTTGTGAAGCCTCTCACACCTCTTCTTACCTCATCCTATCACTGAATTGAGATTAAAAAAAAAAAAAAAAGAAGTTAGGGCACCTGGGTGGCTCAGTGAGTTAAAGCCTCTGCCTTCGGCCAGGTCATGATGTCATGATCTCAGCGTCCTGGGATGAAGCCCCGCATCGGGCTCTCTGCTCAGCAGGGAGCCTGCTTCCTCCTCTGCCTGCCTCTCTGCCTACTTGTGATCTCTCTCTCTCTCTCTCTCTCTCTCAAATAAATAAATAAATAAATAAATAAATAAATTTAAAAAAAGTTGTCAGTTATACTGTATGATACCAACATATGATGTTCTGGAAGAGGTAAAACTATAAGACAATAAAAAGATCACTAGTGGCCAGGGGTCGTAGGGGGCGTGTGGGATGAATAAGCAGAACAAAGAGGACTTTAAAGCAGTTATACTACTCCGTAAAACACAATAATGGTGGATAAATTTCATTATACATTTGTTCAGTCTCACAAAATAAATGGCAAGAGTGAACCCTAATGTAAACCAGGGACTTGATGTGATTGTGATGTGTCAGTGTCGGTTCATCCATTGTATCAAATGCACCACTCAGTTGAGGATGTTGATAAATGGGGAAGCTGTGCATGTCGGGGGTCAGGGGTAGATGGGAAATCTCTGCACCTTCCCTTCAATTCTGCAGTGAACCTTAAGCTGCTCTAAAAAAAAAAAATGTCTAGATCTAGGGTATAATATTATGTATGTCAAAAAATTAAAAAAAATGATTAAGGAAATATAACCAAGGACATTTGAATGAAAATAAAAGGACACTTTTTATGAAAATAAAAAGTTATGGGTGCCTGGGTAGTTCAGTCGGTTAAGTGTACGACTCTTGATTTTGGCTCAGGTCATGATCTCAGGGTTGTGAAATCTAGCCAGGGTCAGGCTTCATGCTGGGCATGGAGCCTGCTTAATATTCTCTCTCTTTCTCCCTCTGCCCCTCCCCCTCTTCCTACATGCACACATGCTCTCTGTCTCTCTCTTAAAAAGAAAAGTTATAGTGATAAATTGAGTGGTTTTGTTCTACAGAGCTTTTTACATTTTACAGAAAGACTACTTAGAATGTTCCTCCTAGAAATCTGGATAACTAGAATAAGTTATTCTTCTAGGGTTGTGCTTCTCTAAGCCCTCCAAATCTGGCTTCCCAGCTCTGCATTTGCTGGCTTCTTCTGGCGCCCATTGCGATAGCATTTATAAATCAGAACCAGCACTGTGCCTTCCCCACTTTATTGTTGTGTATCTCGAAAATACTGTTATAATGTTACATATTTATCTCAATTCTAAAAGTTGAGGGGGGAGGTATGTGTGTTTGTGTATAGATGGTAATGCAAAACCTGCTTCTCCACTCACTTTTTAATGAATCCAGTCTATCATATTAGCAAAATACGCCTTTTTACCCTCAAGGTTACTTTATAATTAAATATAACAAAAACATCAATTTGGAAATTTGATTCTGTTTGCTGTTGCTCCCTACGTGGCCTAAAATTATACCATGATTTGAAAATACATAACAGAGGATAAAAGTACGAGAGTATCCCAAGTAGATATATGTTTTATTAGCAGCTTCTTCGAAACAGTCTGCTGTGTGACACTTTATTTCACTTTTCTCTCCTATATGGGAAACTTTTTCCAAAAGGAGTGAATATTTGGAATAAATCAAATATCATTGGATAATAGTTGATAATAATAATAGCTAATGTTTTATTTATTATTAACTATAACTAGTTTTTGGTATAAGGAATGTGTATACATTATCTGATTTAAGTCTTTGTCAAAATCCTATCAATTAGAGAGATTCTAAAATATCTCCAGTATAGAGTTAAGCAGATGAGCATTTTATTTAATAATTTAAGAGAAACAAGAATTGTACTGCTGCCAAATATTTAAATCTAAGGAAACAAATAAATTAGAATTATATACACATACATAGTAATATATATACATACATATTAAATGGCAAGTTATATACAATATATATAGTATATATATAGTATATATACATAATATACATACATATATATGATATGAAAGAATGATGAACCAAGTTGAAATTTTCAAAATTAAAAATTTCAGTACTCTCTTTGTTACAAAAGAAAGAACTAAGGAAACAAAAAGCTTTAAAATTACAAGATAATGTGTTAAAAGCAAAGTTTATATTAAACAATTTGGGGCAGAGATGTACAGCTAAGAATCTCGCATCAACATCTGGAACTGAAGTTATAAAGTTTGTGGACTTCTGATTTGTTCCATGTACCAGGCAAAATTCATGAGAGAATAAAATAGCCCATTCTCCAAAGTATTTTAGTCTTTTGGTTGTCATTTACACTGGGGGGGGATGGTATATTTTAAGATTTAGAATTTCCATTCTAAAGTACTAGGATTTTTTTTTTAAGATTTTATTTATTTATTTGACAGAGAGTGAGAGAGCAGAAGCCAGGGGAATAGTAGAGGGAGAGGGAGAAGCAGGCTCCCCACTAAGTGGGGAGCCCAACACAGGGCTTGATCCCAGGACCCCGGGATCATGACCCAAGCCCAAGGCAGATGCTTAACCACCTGAGCCACCCAGGCTCCCCTAAAGTACTAGGGTTTGTTTTAATGATTAATTACTTCTATAAAACCAAAATGATCTCAAGAATTAACAAAGGGCAGAAAGCATCAGGGATACAAAATAAATTAGGAGAATTCTACAGTTAAGATTGTTATTACCCAGTATCTGGAAAACATAAAGCTTTTAAAGGCAATGGGGCAGACTTTCATAGCTCAGTCTCTGCCCCACGTGTCACAATTACCCTGAATGCACTTTCAACACATATTTAGGGCACCTGATCCTAGTCTTAGCCATACCAAATCACAGTCTGGAGCTGGAGAAGTGAAACTCTGAATGGTTATTTTTTAAAATCACTTAATTGAGGCATGGTTGACATACAAAGGGTTGCACATATTTAATGTATACAACTTGATGAGTTTGAGGATACGTATGTACCCATGAAACCATCACCACAATCACTGCCGTCATTATATCCATCACATGCCCTTTGTGTGTGTGTGTGTGTGTGTGTGTGATAAGAATGCTTAAAAGATTTATCCTCTCTTCTTTTTTTTTTTTTTTTTAAA
>LNAC01000105.1:129529-327795 GCA_002007465.1 Ailurus styani | reverse complement strand
AGAGAGAGAGAGAGAGAGAGAGAGAGAGATCACAAGTTGGCTGAGAGGCAGGCAGAGAGAGGAGGAGGCAGGCCCCTCACCGAGCAGAGAGCCTGATGCGGGCCTTGATTCCAGGACCCCAAGATCATGACCTGAGCTGAAGGCAGAGGCTTTAACCCACTGAGCCACCCAGGCGCCCTTATCCTCTCTTCTAAAGATGATTTTATTATTTTTTTTTGCCTGTGAAATTATAGAAACAATACTGAAAAGAGACAGTAAAAGTGTGGACCTCAACCAAGATGCTCACTGAAAACAAAAGTTGAGCTCATTAAATCCAAAACATAAAAAATAACTTCTTTTTCCAGAAAAGAATAAGAAATTTAGTGGGGGTGGGGTACAGTATTATTTTATTAAGATAAAAACATCATAATTATTCTTATGAGAATGAGGAAGAAATGAAACAAGGAAAAAGGGGCGAATGACCAAAAGGTGAATGTTCTCTTCTGTGCTTTTACCAGAAGTTATTTTTATAAGATAATTTCTGGTAAGAATTCTAATATCCCAGCAATAGTTTTTAGCGTTCACAGAATCTACTAAAAAAGGAAAGCATGTAAAACTAAACTGGTTTTCTGCTAATACTTAAGACTAGTATTGGATATCTCGAGCCAGCAATATTTCATTATTATCAACATGTTTAGCAATTGTGTGTGTGCATGAGTGGTACAGGCCTCAAATTTTCCTGTATTCTGGGTTTGCTTTCATCCTTCTCTTGCTTACCTGCCGGCTTCTATTGTGCTCTGAAAGCTATCTTGTGATTACCCACAATCAACACTCCCATCACCCCCACTGGACTGCCAGCTAATAGTAAACTGACCTAAAAGGCATGTCCTGAGCCCCTGTATCACACTGTATTTTGTAGATACAATTTATAAAATGCATTTCAAAAAACATCAAACTTAATCACGGGAAAATATAGAGTACCACAGCCTTCAAATATCAGAAGAGACACTGTTAGGCCATTTATGTGCACATGTGTATTTTAGTTTGTAGATTTGCTACTGTTGTTTTCTGCAAACACATAATTTTGTCTTACAATTACATACGAATTTGCAGAAATTCTTGAAAAGTGGGCTTATGTAAGTCATTTTACTCCATGTTATTTTATATAATGAATAAAGCAATGTTTCTATGTTTGATTAAACAAAATTTGGTGTAATTTTTATCTGACCTGGACATAGAATTAGATTTGCTATAAAAAATTATTTATGGTTTATCATTAATTGTATCTCATCATATTTATCCACACTTAGAACTGTCTGAAGTTCTTCACAATTTTGAATTTTTCTATCACGTGGCATGCTAAGTGAAACTGAAACAATACACTCATTTAAAAAAGTTTGTCTTTAACACCTCTGTATAGTATGGTGCAAAGTAGGCTTATAAACAACGATTAAAATACCCTAGCTGAAGAATTTAAACTATCTTCTTTTGTTTCAAGTAGATTTGTCTCTGGAATAAGACCTTCCATTTTAAAACAGAAAAGAATGGACAATGCCCTCACAGCATCGCACGCTGCAAATAGCTCCCACAGTAGTATATGTTAACGACCTTTTTTCTACGTAATAAAAATATTCAGGATTTATTGACTAACCGAGGCTGTTAGCTTTTAGGCTTTTATATTCTTTTCCTCTGTAGCTACCTTTTTAAAAATCATAAATCTTCGAAGTGGATGAAAATATTATCTGACACAGTATTATAACTTGTTTATAGTTCATAGCCTTCACCTCAGCTTTTATTTCCATGCACTCAGTTGGTGCGCTACAATTCCTGGTCTCCATCAGAGCTAGCTCCGAAATTTTCCAGACTAATGAACATAAAGTTAAAGCAAACAGAGGAAGGTAACCTGGGGTCAAGAGCTAGTGGAAACAAATCATTAATAAATAGCAATGTACAGGTAAGTACATTGTCCTGCTCTCCTAGGAACCTCGGTGTTCAATCAGTCCTTCTTTGGGAACTTGAGGTTTTTGTTTTTTTGTTTTTTTTTTCGTTTTTCCGAAAGCTGCTCACTCTGTTTCCTTGAAACTACACGTGATAAGACTCTGAAAAGTGAAAACATGAATAGTGTACGCTGATGTTTTTCAGTTGTCACATGTAACTCCCCTAGTTCAATTAAAACAAAAAGCCTATTTGCAACTGCTCTCCTTTGCTGCAGATGAACAAAGGAATACTCCTTCACTAATTCTGAAAGTAACTTGTCACAGTGGGGTTCTAAGGCCTAGTCAAATAATTGTCTTAGTGTACTACCTGCTGTGTTCCATATCGAGTGAAAATGGAAGCCAGGCCCTAACTCTAGCTTATTTCACAATTCTTCTGTTATTTAAATGATTTTAGTCAGTTTGGGGAAAGCCAGACCTTTATAAATTAACAGCAGGGAAATACCAAAGGTGTCAGATTGCATATTTATCATCTTTTTCGTGTAATACTTAAATATGTATTAAGAAGTGACTGACGTACATTAGGCAGATTTCAGAAGCCACAGGCCGTGGCTTGTAGAGGACCCCCTTCTGCTTGACATTTCATCCTTGTCAGAGATCAAATTATTTTAATTTGGGCTGCAAATTATAAGGAATGAAGACTTCTTTGTGGGAATTCCCTGTGGTAATCTGACTTTTGTTGTTACTGCTGCTTGTCAGTGTGCAAAAGATATAATATGCATGCAAATAAGGTTAAAAGATATGTACTATCTAATTATCCAGCCAGTACATTCCACTTGAAGACAGTGGGAGGCCTGACACACAGTATGTGTTTGATTCGTTGAGGCCTGCAGGGTATTTACACAAGATTACTTTTAATTATGAAATTAATATCTGTTTATCTAGAATATATAGCGGTAAGTGAGTATACACATGAGCAGAATTCTTTAGTAAAAAGAAATCATCTTAATTTAATACATGAAAAGGAGGAAAAATATCGCTTGTTTCTACAGGGGAAGAAAAGGCATCATCCAGACCTCGGTTTCACCCCCTTTGAAACAAACTGAATGAAAACTTGGCACCTTCTCTAGAATTTGTTTCTAGCCCTGCCAAGTAGACTCAAGATGTGTTGCTTTATTTCACAGTTTTTATATTTTAGTGAACAAGATGCAGTATTCCATTCAGTACGAAGAGGCAAATGTGGAAAAAGAGCGTTTGTTTGTTTGTTTGTTTTGTTTATTTCATTTTGGTGGAGCATTCTCTCTTCTAGGTTCAGAAATCATCATTGCCATGAGAAAGAGAAAGATGAAGTCAGTATCAGTGTTTTGTTTTGTTTTGTTTTGTTTCTGAAATAAGATGTGGCAAATAGAAGAGTCCCACTGCAAACATACTTCACTCTAGGAAATGCATATCCCTCCAAAGTTCTCTGTAAAAGTGTTATATATTTGCATCTCTCCTCATATCAGTTTACTTACAACTGACAGAGGGAGAATGCTATCTGGGATACATTGATAATATAAGTACCACTTTAGAAACCTCAAAACAAACAAATAATAATTCCAAAAACACAGTATGGCCTTAAACTCTTCACCCATGTCCATCAGTGGAATAAGCAGAAAATTCAAAAAATTAAAAAGTGGCCACTCAGAATATCACAAAGCATTGTCTGTTAGCAGGTTTCATGTTCCTCATAATCAAAAGGGTGTTTTGTCACCAGGCAAACAAACAAACAAAAAATCTGACTGATTAATTATTCTCAGGTCTCAATCTGTTTTTTTTAAAGATTTTATTTATTTATTTGACAGAGAGAGAGAGAGATCACAAGTAGGCAGAGAGGCAGGCAGAGAGAGAGGGAAGCAGGCTCCCTGCCAAGCAGGGACCCTCATGCACAACTCGATCCCAGGACCCTGAGATCATGACCTGAGCTGAGGGCAGAAGCTTAACCCACTGAGCCACCCAGGTGCCCCTCTCCATCTCTTGTTATAGCAGCTATAGAGTAATGGTGGGGGACATTGCCTCGGCTGTCCTTGGTATTTCTCTCCCTCAGCCTCACTGGTCCTTCATATTTGTTTAGACAACAGTGCCTCTCATTGCCTGTAACACTGTTCTTGGAACTTAATCCAGTACAAGAAACCATCCTTGGCCACTCTGATATAATTTGGGTCTCTTTGGAATGGTGTTTTTTACTTTATTTTTTTTCTCCAAAGTCTATTAAGCCACTTCTTTCGCTGCCCAAACAAGTGAGACCGCGAATTATGAATTCCATTTCCTTACTTTGTCCCAGTAGTGGCTTGCAGTGTATTCTAATGAGGAGCCAGTTATTAAAATTTCTGCTGGAACATTGACCAGACTTCCTAGACCCAACCTCTTTTGTAACACATGGGAAATTTGTACCTGGTTATGCAGACACTAATGTGTGTCCTTCCTAATGGTTTTCTATAAACAAAGATAGATTATTTAATTTGATCACATTTAAAGATATGTTTAAATGATAACTGATTAATGTTCATGGCTGCTTTATCTTTTATATTGACATTGAGAGTAGCCATTTAAGTGTTCTTGAAAGGCTTATATAAATATGACAGTATTTTGGACTTAAAAACTCATTGAAAGATAAGGAAATGCAAAAGAGGAAATCATGGAAAAAACAATCAGATATCTTACTATTACTGTTTTTTGGTTTTTTTCTCTTTACTGATCAGTGTGATGGAGTACAAATAGATTTAATAAACATCTCCCTGGAAGGAATTGCTATTTTGAATATACCAAGCATGCACGGTGGATCCAATCTTTGGGGAGAGTCTAAGAAAAGACGAAGCCATCGCCGAATAGAGAAAAAAGGGTCTGACAAAAGGACCACACTCACAGATGCGAAAGAATTGAAGTTTGCAAGTCAGGGTAAGTTTTCTCACACTTCATTGTGTTAACTTCTTAACTTGCTTTCGAAGGCTACTTTAAAATAAAAAAGTTTTCCGTTGCACTGTAATCTATATATTCATGCAGTTATATTTTTCATAGTATCAGATATATATGTACAATTAAATTATATCATACTATATTCTAAAAGTGTATATAAAGTGGCTATATCATACTATATTCTAAAATTGTATATAAAGTGGCTATATTTTTCATGGGTTTTTTCCCCTTTATTCTCCTTTGGATTTCATTCTGTTTATTCTCCTTCCCACAAAAAACCCAATATATGTGGGTATTTAGTGGATAATAATATAAAATGTATTGCACATTAAGTAGTAAAATGTGATCATCTTGGTCAGGATGTTTGAGTTGTTGTAACAAGGGCTTTGTTAAGGCTTTTCTAATGTTGTGTTGCAAGATTTTTTATTCTTGGCTGGGACATCAATGCTATCTTACATTAAGCTGTTGTTCTAAGTACCATGTAGAATGACATGTTTAAATGCCCCATAAGAAATTTTGGTCATCTGCAGCTATTTTTCCAGAAATTTTGTAACAGCAATGAGGAAACCTGGGAAACAGATCAAAAAAGACTAGCAAAATGGGAGAGAATAGCTATGGATCAGAATTTTCAATTTCTTTATAAAGTAGGTCACACTTGGACATGACAACTAATTCTTGTTGATAGAATTTATAGACAAAGATATCAAATTGGTAGTATCCTAATAATCAGTCATGCCCCAATAACTTATGTATATTTCTTTTACTTTTCAGAATCTACCTAATTAGTACTATTGATGCCATTCAGATAGCCAAGAAAGCATCTTGGCTAGCTCCATGTAGCAAAGAAAAAATATGGAGAGGTTGGCCCCTTATGGGCCCAAGAAAAAGAAATAAATATATTTAAAAAATAAATAACAAAATAAAATGTGAAGATGGTTGATAGGCTTACTAGTAGTAGGAAATAGCTTTATCTTTCGGTGTCTTTGGTGTCTTCAGGTATCTGATCCAAGTTCTTGAAGCCAGCAGTTACTTCTGTTATATTCTGAATATAGTGACCATGAGGGTGACAAAGATTGACAGAAAAAGTATTAGTTATTATTCTCTTGAAAGAAGTGCTTATTACAGCCTGTCAATGACAGAAGCTTTTGAAGCCCCTTAAATATATAGATAATCTTGAAGAGGTAAATTCTGAAGAGTCATGTAATTTAGTACAAGCAAATTTACACCAGCTTAATTAAAATGCTTCATACTCAGAATGAATATAACTATATGGAAACATGGAGAAAAATGTTTTTTTTTGAAGGAGAAATATATAGAAGAAAGGAGTAGGTTTGTGCCATATGGATTTTAAAATGAAGAGAATTAGATAAAATTATTATTTCCTAGGAGTTATTGTATATGTTTAAATGTAAGATTTAAATATTTGTTTAAATGTAAGATTTATATATTTATGTTTAAATGTAAGATGAATAGCTTTCTAAGATTAGTAAAACATAGTAATATAGTCCATATAATTAAAAAATTATATATATATATATATATATAACAATTTCCAGTTTTTTATGTGGTCATTACATACCAGTACTTGGCATGTCCTTTGCATGTTGATATTCCATATATGAATCCCACTTACTCTCACTATTTGGCTGCCAACTATGTTCACCTGTTGAGCTATTGAAGTTGATAGGACTCATGATTATGCTCAGCCAAGAGGGTGTCTATTCAACCCCTGTGGAGCTTACTGCAGGCTTGCTATTTGCTGGTCTCACTCATGACCTTCTGTATGCTTTTTTCAGTAATACACATTTGAAATAAAGCACAGACAAATCAGCCAAAAGTATTGTCGTAGACTGCCATTGCCTATAACTGTACGAAAAGACCCCTCTTCCCATTCTGTCTTGTTACTTGCTCTTGTGTAACTCTTAAGGCTAAGTCTGCATAAATTTGGTAAAGGAGAAAGTGGGTACCTGGAGGGTTTACCTGACAGGTATACACTTTTTCTCAATACAAAGATAGGGAAAAAGAATAGAAATCAGAGTTTGTGAAGGTCATGGTATGAGCAGTAACATAAGTATGTTCATAACTGATTTTTTTTTCATAACTGATTTGACTCTACTGTTTGTTCCCTCTCTTGAAGCAGACAGTGCTAGTAGTTTGAGGTAGTTTTATTTCAAGATAAGGAAAATTTCATCACTAAAAATGACCTTATCAGCTGAATATAAAAAATAGACTATAATATATTAACCAGTATTCCCTTTTTATTAATTTTACATAGATTTTTTTCATTTCTGTATTTGGCAACAGAATAGCCATAAGTATCTTGAAATGCATCTAAGATCTGATTGCAAGTTTATTCTCTTAACCCGTAAATGTTATACTTACCAGTCAAGAAGAGAAATTTACTACTTAAAATATCTGCATAGATCCCTTTCCCAAATGGTACTTTTTTTTGTCATTTGATTTTGTCTTCAGTATCTTGACATAAAAACGATAGTAGTAAATGTAAGAGTCAATGAGTATTTTAAATCTAAATATATTTTCAAATTTACATAAAATGATTGTAAGTATTGACTTTAGAATGAATTATGAAAAATACACTTCTGGTTCAACACATTTTTAGCCCAGACTCACGTTAATATTTTTCACTCTTAGAAAATAAATAAATAAATAAATAAATAAACAAATAAATAATAACATAATTTCCTTTTCAGGAAGTACCTTCTTAAAATATTAACAAACAACTTTTCTGATATACCACAGCAAAAAATTTGAAGTTTGAACTAAATTTTTACTATATTAAAGTGAATGATTATTTCCATAAACTTTAGAAAGCATTTGGTGGGGGACAGAGAGTAGGGGAAACATACATAACTAGATTCTTTTATTTTTTTAAGGTTTTATTTATTTATAATAAAGAGAGAGAGATCACATGTAGGCAGAGAGGCAAGCAGAGGGAGAGGGGGAAGCAGACTCACCACTGAGCAGAGAGCCTGATGCGGGGCTCGATCCCAGGACCCTGAGATCGTGACCCAAGCTGAAGGCAGAGGCTTAACCTACTGAGCCACCCAGGTGCCCCATAACTAGATTCTTATAATAAAGATAAATTACTTTATTTAGTAGAAGCATTTAAATTAAGAAATAAGCTTATAATTTTTTTTTCAATTTAATAACATGTCATAGACTAAAGGTACATGATCAGGTTTTAGAGCATTAAATCCTCATCTATATTAGGCTGTACATGATCTGGGACTCCTGCACAGTTAATTTGCTTGCAGTTTTTGAGGATTCTCACAGCATAAGATTAGAGTATCTTCAGTTAATAATTTCACTGGTTGGAAATGTTAAGCTTGATTTAATTCAAGTTGACAAAAATTAGAAGTAATTCATTTAATTGCATTATTGTTTTAACAGAATATTCTAAAACAGTTGGATACAATTCTGAAGCATATTCAGACTCATCTAGTTCCATAGATATTTTCTGTGTGGGTTTTTTTTTGTGTGTGTTTTATTTCATTTTTGCTTCTGGAAATACAAATGAGTATGTTCTATATAGTCGGCGTGGTCTTTAAGCATAATTGTAAAGTAGGCCCTGTAGCTATTCAGTGCTCCTGGCCTTCATTCTGAGTCTTCCCCATGACTTTCAGTTGGTGATTTTATCTTTCATTCCCCTCTTCTGAAGTAAATCTAGGCCTTGGAAAGATGTCTAATAAATTCACTCACATTAATGTATAAATGACTGATTGCAGATGAAAGTAGAGGTATTTGCATTTTAAAAGAAATAAAGGCCTTCAGCTAAACCATTATTTTTCAAACTTTGTTCCATTGAGTTATAACTGCTGTTCTTCAGAGGTTCTGTAAAAACTTGGTTCAAACTAATTATTACCATATTTTGGAAATATAAAAAAACTATAATAAAGACTCACTAAGGTGTGCTCTATAAAAACATTTTGTCATATTAATGACTCTAACATCATTAAATTCTGCCACCAGCCAAAAATAACTTCCTGTCTTCCTCCTGTTCCTCATCTTCCTTCTCCATAGATACATAAAGCTAGATATACATAAATCTACACATACACATTTATATCCAAATGCACATATAAACAAAGTAAGTAAGTAAAAACTGCACCGTTATTAGAAAGTCTGTAGCTCTGCAATAGTCATTTAAAAATATATGCAATAGTCATATTAAAAAATAGTCTTTATAAAAATTTTATAAAATAGTCATTTAAAAAAATAGTCTTTGGGTGGTACCTGAGTGGCTTAGTCGGTTAAGTGGCTGCCTTTGGTTCAGGTCATGACCCCAGGGTCCTGGGATGGAGCCCTGGAGCAGGGAGTCTGCTTTTCCCTCTCCCTCCGCCCCTCCCCCTTCTTGTGCTCTCTCTCTCAATCTCTCTCTCTCTCTCTGTGTCAAATAAATAAATAAAATATTCCAAAAAAATGAACATTAAAAAATTAAAAATATGTCTTTGTATATTAATGAGGATAATTGTACAAATGGGTACATTACTACCAGAGTGTGTTTGAGTCACATACAATTAAAAGGCCCACAAGCTCAGGTACTTCTATTTGGCATAAGCAATAAACAGTATGTAATGATCAATGGAAGTGAAAACAAAGTGATAATATTTTAAATGAAAATGGAAATGACTTTTTAGAAGATTTCTTGCTCATAAAGAAATTGTATTAGTTAACTACCTCATGGAAATAATAGGTTTGTATTAGCTTATACATTAAGTGTACTTTTATCAGAAATTTGTAGTATAAACATGCTCACAATTGCAGCTAAAGAGGCTTTTTTATGGTTGAGTAATATTCCATTGTATGTATGTACGTGTGTGTGTGTGTGTGTGTGTATACCGTATTTTCTTTATCCATCAATCGAAGGACAGTTGGGCTGCTTCCGTATCTTGGCTGTTGTAACTAATGCTGCTATAAATATGAGGATGTACGTATCCTAAAAAGACACCTTTGAAAAATATCTTTTCGCTAAACCGTGAGGACCTCTCAAGTAATATGAGCAGTTTTGAGTTATTCTAAAGGTTTTGGCTTTGAAGATACAAGTCCAACTATTCCCCTTTCCAGGAATGAAATGGTGTGAGATAGCCACATGAGACATAAAAATTCCATAGCATTTACACTCACATACTTATCTGGATCAGGATATTCTCAGTACCACTCAACCAAAACAAAATGCAGAAATCAATGAAAATAGGATGCCTGTGACACTGTTGATCAGAAAAACTCCATTATTCTCATGGATGCACTTAGTAAAAGTGTTAGCAAACTCAACCTCGAACTTTATTTGTACAAATAAAATCTAAGTTTTCTCTTTCATTTATAGATTTTTAAAGTATTGTTTCATTTGAAAAATTAAAAAGAAAATGACTACTTTAAAAAGTTTGAAACCAGTGAGCAAAGGTAATTATATTCAAGCCAAAGAGTTTCAGACATTTGCCAGAAACTACTAGAGACACTGTGGGGGAGCAGCTGGACTTCTTGCTTGAAACCTCATTAAGTCGGTGACTGTCCACCACTATATGGATACAACTAGCCAGGTACCAGTCATACAAAAGTTTATTTTAAAATCTAATTAACATGTGATACTATCCATGAAATTTTCAGTGATTTCACTCCCATTTACCAATGTTAAGTCTTTTATTTGGGGAGAATTTCCCCGATGGGCAGCATGCACTCACTGATGGAAAACTGAAATGGTTTAAGAAGAACACAGATGGATATTTTAAAGGTTAGTAGTTTTTTATGTATGATTATAATTGTTGTCTCTTTATGGAAGGGGTGCTTTTTTTAAAATTTATAATTTTAACCTCAATTTTATTTTTGAAATAAATCCATTTAAGCAAAAATAGGGTAAAAACCAAAACTGAATAATAATACAGGAGATATTTGAATAAGGCAAAGACTGTGAAGGGGGGACAAGAAAGTAAAGTTTAGCAAGTCACACCAAGCTGACGTGACAGCTCTCACTACTTCCTCTCTTTCACACAGCCTTAATTTTGAACATTTATTGTGTACATGCTTTTTCTTCTTCATCTTCTTGCATACAATTGATTGTGTATCAGTTCCCCCAAGAACAAGCTTTTCCATAGACTTCACATTTCCCGTGCTTATCCCCTTCCCACTTTGACATTCGTGTCCTGTGCTAGGGCAGACTAAAACCCTGATTTTCTTAGAAGCCAGAGGACAGAGATGGTCCATCTGACTGGCTATCAAGGAATCTCTGTACATCAAATGACTTTATTATTATTTTGTTTTTTGAAAACTCTGAGGTAGTAAGAAGAGGAAAAGGCAGTCTAAACCAGATTGATCAAAGAGAATAAATGAGTTGATATCTGTGAAAACTTGGCAAAACTTGAATTTCTTTTGCCTCTGAAGATAAATAAGGTTATTGGCTCTTCTGTCTCTGTCTTTCGAACGGGGATGGTGAGTTCTGGAAGAGTTGAGATTCATCTACGTGCTCTGTATTACCTGGATAAGGATACAAATAGCACTTAAAAAGTAAGACTCTGACTTTCTATGCCTTGTAGATGTTATACTTCTGTGAAAGTTGATGGTGAGGACATTTGTTATCCATTATTATCAATTTTTCTAGACATCTCTGTGGGTTATTTGGGGTAATTTAGAAGGCAGTGTTTTAAGTTGTCTAAATATAAACTGCAACATTCATTTTAGAACTGTAGATGATGTATTTGGCATTCAAACACCGGCAAGCAGAACAATTTCCAAGCATTTAAATTCAGTGATTAAATCAATTAAATTTAGAAACAAGAAAAGGATTTCATGCTGCATTATTATACCTGGATCTTAAAATGGTGGAAAAAAGATGATGGCATTTGAGATGTTACATTTCACAAAAATATATGCATATACTAATATCATGATAATTTTATTGGTTGAAAATAGATATATCCAAACATTTGCTATCTAGTAACCTTTAAGGAGATGTCTCAAATGAGTTCCTAAGTGTACGTTTTCAAACTACCTCTGAAAATTTCCAGCAGGGGCTAATGCAAATAATATCACATACTTAATAAAGCTTTCTAAATATCAAAGTTTCTGTTTGCAATTGAATATTGAATCATAACCTGGACATCTTAATGTGATAGTTCCCTATTTTTACAAAAGGCATGCTTTTAAAATATAAGACAGTAATAAAGAACTAAGGGATATAAAATGTATTTCTTGTATGTGAAAATAGATATGCATTTTTGAAATATAAGACTGTGTACTCTTATCTTTGGCCTAGCTGAAACATTTATGAAATTCCTATTTGCCATGCACTGTAAGACTACAGAGAAACTGCTAGCCTCCTAAAAATTTGGAAATCAGAAACCATGAGTATGAGTAAATTATTACTTATGGACGATTGAAACATCAGATGGAAGTCTTTATCATCATTGCCCTTTTTCCCATGTTCAAAAGTCAGATTTTCAAAATCTGACAAGCAGTATTCTAGAAACAAAATCTGGCATATAGTATAATCCTGGGAACAAAATCTGAAATGTAGTATAATTCTAGAACTTATAGTAAAATTGGTAGTCCACAAAATCATTTCAATATAAAAAGACAAGTAATCATTTAAACAGTAAAGTAGTGTTTTCTAATACACAAATGAGATCATTACCAATAAGTGTTTATTCTGGAAAACAGATTGAAATAGGAAAATGGAGAAAATCCAAATAATAGGAGGTAGGAAAGGCAGAACAAGGAGCAACTTGCTTCTACCTAATGAGTCTGGGAAAACTTGAAACAAATTAGAGATTTGTAGCAGTTGCATTTTGAAAAATATATGAGCTGGCAATCAATCTAGCAAATGCAAAAGAAGGAAAGGGATTTGTTTATTTGAGGTTTTAAATCAAAGCTCAGCTGTTACCTTCTCTGACTTCTGAGGCTGAATACCTTCTTTATTTTCAAATGCTAATGTTATTCTGATACCCGTCTACATTTCTAGCTATTGATTTTAATTGCAACTTCAGAGAAAGATGGAAAATATAAATGCTCTAATGGGTCATTTTCTCTACGATATTGATGTCTAACATCAGTGATAAAAGGACCATCTTACTTGTTTCTGTGACATAGTATCCAATCCTGAGTCTTTTGAAAATAATAGCAGGTCATCTACCCAGGCTAAGGTTGCATCATAATTCTAAGTAAATTTAACTTACGCAGTGGTGGAAATATAAAATGTATTTCCAAGTTAAATAAATATTGACTGATTATATAAGCCTCAACTAATTAAATAATAACAGCAGAGTTTGCTTTCAAATAGTAGTGATGTGAAGTTCCATATATGAGGCCATTCTTAGAAGTTTCCTAAATATAAATTTCTACAGTAACCTTGCCAGTTGACAATGATAATTTAAAGCTCATGTAATAGATGTGCCCCAGGGAACTTAAAATAATTTTCTTATAATCAAGATATATGACATTAAGTTAGGGAGAATTTTTAAAGAATAGTAAACATGAAAGAACTATCAAAAAGATATTAAAACCAACTACGGAAGTGTTAAACATAGGTCATAGCTCCTTTTTTTTCCTGTTGGTATTAAAAATCATGTTTTCTTTTCCAGCAAGATAGAAAATAATAACCAAGAAAAACTAATGTCATTGAGAATGAAATTTCAATTGCACCGTCTTATGGAATGACACCTTATGTAAACACTTCAAGTCATACCAGGAGAGATATGAGACTTTTATGTTGCCTTTCTTTCTTTATAAGTGTTTTTTCTACTTACCTTAATGGATGTGAGGAAACCACAACAATTTATCAACTGGCTCGCCTTGCCCTCGTTCCTTTAACTACCAAAGGGTGGCATAGGGAGTCCATTAGGGAGGAAAGAGAACTTTTTTTTTGAAAAGAGTCAAATTCCACCATCTACTTAATTATCTTTGAGCTGTATGAATTTGAATTAACCAAAGCAACTCACCACTGGATTTCCATGGCCATGAATTTAGTTTTCATCAATACAGTCTTTTATTATATAGAGCCAGTTAACATATCAATAGTAATTTATTGGACAGTATCCAGCCAACTATTTTTGTGGAAATGGATAGAGATTCATATAGGTCATCATTCCCTTCATTCTGGATAATTATTCTTCTGGCTTAATAAAAATAGTTCTATTGTTCTTCTTTTGGTGAACTGTGGATTTATAAACTTAAGGGTTTTTTGGTGTCTAATTTTAGGCAAAGTGCGCTGGCTGCTGTACAGTAAAACTATTAATCAGAGTAAGGTAAAAATTGAGGCCTAAATGTTATAAGGTGACAGTCATTTAAAATAAGACTAATAATCTCCATGGATAAACATGACTAATCTAAATGAGCTCTAGGGAGTTTTTTTAGAAAGTTCAAATGCCTGATGAATGCTGCACTGTTATTCTAATTATCTCGTAATATGACATAAAATAACAATCTCATTTCATCCTTTTATTTACAGAGCTGCTCCCATTATCATTATATTTTACCTGTTCAAGCTCTGAAAGATTGCTCCTCGTTGAGAGATTCATTAAAAGAGAATAATTATATTATATTTCACAGATTGGCTGAAAGAAAATGTATCTTTGAACAATTCCATTTCCCTGAACAGTTGTTCATTTCAAAGTGGAAGACAGGTCTATTAAGTACCTTCCCCCCTTTTTAAACATGTCAAAGCTAACCATTAATACTGAAATTAGTAATTTGGTTCTGATTTAATGGAAGAATCAGCTGCTATTTGTAGAACTCAGTTTCTGTGGCTGAGAAAAACACAGTGTTTTCAAAATATTGAATAACAAAATATATTTAAGAATCTTTTTATGCACAATGATTTAAATTCATGTCTTTTCTGATGGTTAAAGCTCTTAGCATACTGACTTTTTTCCCTAGTGTTGATGCTTGAGAATATGTACTTCTCCATCCAAAAAACTACATAAGACATTTTCTAAGTATGTGGCATTCAAATTTTCAGAGTATCTTGTTAGAGGAATAGTAAGAGATAGAAAATCAACCAATAAATTAATGAACATTTAGTTTTTAAATTAACTGTAAGAAAGGTTCATGGGATTTGTGATTAAATGTATTTTCAAAATTAAAAAGAGAGTCATGTGCACAAAAAAAATGTGACTTCAATAAAAATTAGGTCTGAAAGAAGTCACTTCGTATTTAAACATTTTGGTGTTGTGCAAAAAGCAATCCATGGTCACACGCAAGTAAATACCTTAACTCTTATCTTAACACTCTGTAGTAAATAATTAAGCAATAATGAAATAATATGTTAATCATTGATGGTTTTGCCAAGCTTTGTGTACTCAATTATAAGCACTTTCTTCCTTGAAAGTCCTTACATGATAGTCTTTTCTTAATCTTGCTCTGCCAGATTTCTTAATCTTGCTCTTCTAAAACAGAAGTACCAGGATATCTATTGCACAGAGTGGGAAGCAAGGAAAGGAGTCAATCCATCTTTTACCCAGGATAAAAGTATAAAAAATGTTATTTGATTTTTAGAAGACAGTAATTGTATCAAATTTAAATACCAATTTTAAACGTGTGTAGGATTTGAAGAGCTCTCAGAGATATGAAATGCATCAACTGTATCATTTTAGAAGAGTGTAACTCAAGTATGCTGACATATTAGCAGTGCTGTTTTGAGTCAGAAGTTTTATACATTTTTGTAGCTGGGTGTTATTTCTAAATTCTTCATTAATGTGTTTTCTGACATTTTATTAATGAAACTTGTTTCTTCTAAAGGAAGTCTATAAGGTCTTTATCTTACTTGTCTTGTTATAATAGACATTTTAGATCTCTGTTGCCTTTTCTGTTTTTCATTTTTGCTGTTTGGCTTCTGAATATTTTATATGTTACCTTTGCAAACGTTTCGTCCAAATGTTCATACAAAAGTCAGCAGTTAAAAAGGAACTATAACAGTTGATTACATCCTTGAAGAAGGGAATGAATATAGTATGGTAGATTTATGGTAGATCCTGAAATTTGTGGTATTTATGATAGATCCTGAAATTTAACTTCCTTTGCAAATCAAGAAACTATTCAGTTATCCCAGATATTACAAACAAATAAAATAAAATAAATGCATTGGTTTAGGGATAAAAGGTGAATTAAAGTAAAAAAACAATCTGACATTTTAAATCTCCGATGAAGGTTAAAAAAAATCAAGATATTTACTAGTGATACTCACAGAGGATGCCTTTAACCCACTGAGCCACCCAGGCGCCCTCACAGAGGATGCCTTTATCAGTTATCTGTTGTGACACAGTCTGTGCATGTAAGTGCACGTGTGTTTGTGTGGTGGGTGTTTGAGTGTATGTGTGTGCCTATATACTGAATTCATTTATAGGGAAGGAATAATGGGGATGCAGATTACAAAATGATGCATGGTAGAAAAACATCATTTGAACATAAATTATTTTGGTAGTTCCAGTCACTAGGAACCAATGAAGCATTGGGAACCAAATGAAGCATTGTTCTAAGAGGAAAATAAGTTTTATTTTTGTTTTAATAGCAGAAGAGACAGTGATAGTACAAAATGTTTTCTAAACATTTTCCTAGGGTAGTACAAATCATTATCCCAAGAGAAGAGGAGGATGAAAATAGGTAGAAGGGCATCCCCCCTTTTTTTTGTCTTCCTTCCCTTTTCTTTTACTACATGTCATCTTTGGAGAATAATGCACTCTTCAGATTTCATCATTCTTCTTCCTCCGTATGAGAAGGCCCATCCTAGAATGATTCTGCCCTGGTAGCTAAACAACTTACTCCCTTGATTGGCCCCTGTAGCAAATTTACACCTACTCATGGATCAGAGGACAGTAGCTTCTGAAGAACTCTTGGACGTTTTTGTTCTGACACTGTAATGGTTTTGTGTGTGTGATACTTTTTTTTTTTTGCATTTTTAAAAATTGAGATAACACTTGACATACAATATTGTGTAAGTTTAAGTTATACCATTTGCTGATTTGCTACACTTATATATTGCAGTATGATTACCACTGTAGGGTTAGCTAACACCTCTATAACGTTAAATAATTAAGATCCAATCTTTTAGCAACTTTGAAGTTTGTAGGATGTACTGTTTGCTATGCTGTAGTGATTTTTCTTTCTCCTTTCATTCTCTGTCTTCCTATGATAAAAAGAAGTTATATTCCATGAGAAGAAAAGAAACAAATGAATTAATATCAGGGCAGTTGTTGGTCTTACACAAAATCCTCATCTTCATCTGGGTTATCTTCCTGTTTTCAAGTCAGCAGCCTCTGAAAGGAAAGACTTTTGACATAGACATTGAAGGTCAGTGAATTTCTTGAGGCTGGCTTTAGATTTTAGCTTTCAATTCAAAAAGTGCAGGGCTATAACAATCTCTTTATTAAGAAAAGAGAGAGAGGAGAGAGAAATTCATGATCTCAGACGAGTTATTAACTTGGCCAAGTCTGTTTCCTAACCTGTATAAATGAAGATAATCATATCTGATTTTTTTTACCTTATAGGGTGATTTGTACATTTCAATACATTTCAAATACTTTTATGTAGAATTTCTTCAACTTAAAAATATGTGCAGGACTATCCCTAGAATTCGTGTGAAGCACTTGTAACATTTGGTCAGCATTTGTGAGAGAGGAGGCAAAGGTTAAGAGGTCATTCTCCACCTATGGAACCAGGAACCCTCCTAAGAATGAATCCTGCCACCACAAAATTATAAATAAATAGGATCTTTATTTCCTATCATGACCAATGTTTCCTTTTCTGAAAAACTGCATTATGATTAAGCAGTGGAGTTCTCAATTCTTGAAATCTTTAAATGAGATCTGTTGAGGAATAAGGTCCTGACTGCATTCTGAGCCACCTTTGAGTGAAAAGTTATTCATCATCCCTTCCCAAGAAAGGCACAATTCCTCCTAGAATGTTTATACCAATAGAAGTTGATTAAAATACAGTTGACTCTTCCCGGGTGTTAGAATAAATGAAATATTTAACTGATGCCTGTTAGGTTAGTTTCTTCCTGTCTACTCATTTGTTACTCTCTTCCTCCCTGTGAATCATGGAATACATGGCTTATTTTCTACATTCCCTTTGCTTGTACATCTTTCATCTCTCACTTTCTTGCAAAGGTCGTAGAATTGTGGTGGCCCTAGTCCTGATTCCTTGGAAGCCTCATAAGCCAGTTGCCCATGACCACTTCCCATTGATTTTGCAGCAAAGACCAAGTCACCTTAGCAACCAGTCCAGATTGTGCTTGCTGCTCTTAAATTTCTGTTTCCCTCTGGGTGGTACAAAGCATTACCTGTGATTCACCATGATGTTTAGCAGAGCCCTTTCTAATGTAGGCTGTCCTGGAAAGCACAAGCTGCCTAACAAATTAATGGCCTTGTGAGGTGCTGCCTGCTGGGGTGAAAATAAACTGTAAAGGAGGACAGGGGATAGGTAATGGGCCCTAGCAAGGCTGCAAAACTCTTTTCAAACTGGCGCTGACTGTGTGCCAATAGACGTGGCGATAACTGTCAACAAGATTTATGGCCCTTGAAGATAGACTCTGTAAGAAGGGAAAGTTGAAGGAGTTCTATGATTTTGTTTCGAGTTGAGTGCATCCTGCCTTTGAACAGTTCTTCCTAGGGGGCAGAGATGCAGACTCAATGGCAAGTCATTCACAATTCTCAGGGAAGCTTTTTGCATGATCTAAAGACTGAATTTTTATTTTACTGTTCTTGCATGTGTTGTTTTATTGTTGATGGTAATGTTGACACTGCTACTTTTAAATTAAAAAGGAAAAAATCTCACAGTTAAAGTGTGGGCTATCTAGGTTCTCATAAAATGTAGAAAATATAATCATTGTTCATATTCTTTGGCCATCTAAGAATAAGTTTCAGTGGTCTTAAGTGTCATTGCCTGCCCCTGGTAGACATGCTACGGTAGATTATGTGTTTGAGAGTAATATGTCCCTTCAGGAAGTGATTTTCTATAATTTTCTTTCCATTGTTACTGGTGTCATGTCTTAAATCTAGCATTATCTCTTTGTAAACCCTTCATATGTATAAAATACATGCCTCTAACTCGTACGTGATCAGTGAATAAACAGATTATTCTTTATCAGCACCTTGTTTTCCCCTCAACCTATATTCTTGACTAACTGATGTTTCTATCTTCCTTCAGAACTGTGTAGGACGGGTAAAACTTTAAAGATTGAACAAAATGATGTTCAGCTCTTAAACTGAGCAACTTGATTACCCTCATTTTAAGTCCTTTTTTTCCCTAAGGATAGTAGATAGGGGATTTTAAACCATTTTACAATGTGCTATGTGTATTTAATGGACAGATAACAAAGACCAATCACATTAAGACCAAAATGTCAACATACACATAAGTCATTCGTTCAGTTGCTTAATATGTGTGCAGCCAATCTGCCTTGTGATTGCTTTCCTCACTCACTCCACTCTAGTCCAGTTGCCCTTTTTGTTGCTAATCAAATACACCAAGCATGATACCGCCTCAGTCTTTCCGGTGATATTCCCTGTCTTTGGAATGTTTTTACCTCAGATCTTCACATAGTTTCACATGGCTTCTCCCTTTCTTCTTTCAGGTTACTGTAAAAATAAGCTTTCCTGGGACAGACTTTGACCTGATCATTTTTTCTAAAATGTCATGAATTCCCTCCCATTCCCTAATCCCTCTCACACTCCCTACTTCTGAGTTCTATTGCTATGAATAAGTTCTGCTGTTTTTTTGAATTTTATATAAATAATAATAGAGCATATTTTCATTTGTGCCTGCCTTCTTTGATTTCATATTATCATTACTTAGTAGTATCCATTATATGAGTGTACGGTTGTTGTGTTGTTTTGTTTTGTTTTTTCTCAGCATGGAGCTATTATAAATTCTACCACTGTGAACATTATTGTACAGATCTTTGGATGTGTATATGTCTTTCTTCTGGGAATAGACTGAGGAAAGAAAATTTCTGGGTCCTGGCGTATATGTATGTCCAGTTTTCTTAGATACTGCTTAAAAGTTGTACAGATTTACACTCCAACCAGTGGTATATGAGGCTTCCAGACACTCCATATCCTCAGCAACACTTTGGATGCTGAGTCTTTTAAATTTAGCTGTGCTAGTTTATTGTGTTTTATCCTTTTTGATAATTGCTTTTAAATCTGTGGTTAGTTTTTCTTTTAAATTTGTTTAACATCTCCTTTGTTATTTCCAAGATGCTTTATTTATTTAACTTCAACATTTTTTAAAGATTTTACTTATTTATTAATTAGAGCGAGAGAGCAGAAGCAGCGGGGAATGGCAGGCAGAGAGAGAAACAGATTCCCCACTGAGCAAGGAGCCTGATGCGGGACTCCAACCCAGGATCCTGATCCTGGGATCCTGACCTGAGCCAAAGACAGACGCTTAACTGCCTGAGCCACCCAGGCATCCCCAACGTCAATGTTTAAATGAAATTGATTTTTGAGCATGGTTTAAGATCCAGGCCAGGAATGTTATTTGTCAGATCATTCAATTAACGTAGCACTGATTACTGAAAAAGTTCCTACCCCACTTATCACTGGTAACATAATCTCGATTCCCATGTATGTCCATTTGTATGTTGATTTATTTCTGGCTTCTCTGGTCCACCCTAAAATTAGGCAAACCTTTTCTGTAATGTCAGATAGTAAATATTTTAAGCTTCAGAGTCATACACTCTCTATTGTACACACTCTACTCTATCAGATTAGCACAAAAACAATCAGAGACAGTACCTAAATTGCTGTGTTCCAATAAAATTTTACTTACAAAAACAGTTAGCAGGCCAGATTTTGCCCAGGGCCACAGTTTGCTGAAACGGTTCAACACCATTGGTCTATTTATCAATCCTTATGCTCATCTGCACTGTTCTAATTAATGTTTTATTCTTCAGGAACATATCCTTTACATTTTTCGGACACATTTTAGAATCAGCTTATTAATTTCTCGCCTCTAAAAAAATAAATAACTGCAGATATTTTGATTGGAAATGCATTGATGATTTAGGGAAAATTGACGTCTTTATGGTTTGTGTTTTTCAGTTCAGAACATGGTGTATCTTTGCATTTATTTAGGTCTTTCTTAATTTCATGCTAAAAAGCATGATACTGCTTTTTAGTTTTCTATGTAATAGTCGTATGCCTAGATATTTGATAATTTTGTATGCCATTCTAGATAATATATTTTCCAACACTTACTTTGTAATTGTCGTTTGTTGTCATACAGATGCAAAACTTTCTAAAGCCAGTTATCAGTGGATTTTAAATATATGTAATCATGTCATAGATAAGTGATGAAAGTTTATTTTTTCCTTTTTCTACTCTTACACTGTGTCATCATTTTTCTCTTTCTTATTTCCCTAGTTAATGTTTCCAATACAGTGCTGAATACAAGTGGTGATAGTGGACATTAATAGGTGGGAGGGTAGATTTCAATATTTCGCCTTTCATCTGATGGTTCCCATGTACTTTTATAGATGCACTTTAGCAGACTAAAGATTGCTCCCTTAAATTTACTGAGTTTCTATTATAAATGGGTATTGAATTTTACCAAATTCTCATTTTATATCTGTTGAGAGAACCATACAAATTTTCTTTTCCATTCTGTGAACGTGGTGATATACGTTGCTTAATATTTACTTATTTATTTATTTTTAAATTTTGAGGCAACTGTGCGTTCCTTAAATCACTCTAACTTGGCATGATGTATTACCTTCCTTACACAGCACCGGACTGAATTTACTAATAATAGATTTAGAATTTTTACATTGATGTTCATGAGAATTGTCAGTAATTATTTTTCTTATAGTGTCATCATTAGGTTTAGTTAAGGTTAACTAAGGTTATTATACTGAGTTCAAAACACATGTCAGGGGGTATATAATCCTATATTTTCTCTGAAGCCTTTACATTCAAGGTTTTCTTTTTGGGAAGGTTTGAAAAGCCAATTTTTAAAAAAAATATATTTAATACTGTACAAAAAGTCAATTATTTAAAAAGTATATTTAAAAAGTATATTAACACTGTGTAAATTTCCATATTTTCTCTTGTTTCACTTTTGGGAAGCATTGTTTTTCTAGGAATCTGTGCTATGTGCATTTTCAAACCTGTTGCTATAAAATTGTTCCCGATATCCTCTTATTCTCTCATTACTATCTGTATTATTTTTATTGTTGCAGCTTTTTATTACTTCTATCTGTAATATGTTTTTCTTCTTCCTATTTTCTTTGGTTTTAGTTTGCTTTTCTTTTTCTAATTTCTTGAGTTAGATACTTAGCTTATTGACTTTAGTTATTTTTCTTTTTAAATATATGCGTTGATGGCTTGCATTGTCTTCTAAACTTGCCTTTAGTGCGATCCCTCAGATACTGATATTGTTTTATTAATGCTCTGTTATCTTATTGTAATTTGACTTCTTTTTTAATCCATGAATTGCCAAGTACCACATTGCTTTATTTCTAATAGTTCGGATAACTTTTTGCTGTTTGTCATTGATTTCTAGCTTAATATCACTGTGGTCAGAAATGGCTGTAAGTGATTTCAGTCTCTCAAAATGTGATAAGGCTTGCTTAATAGTCCAGCACATGATCAATAAGTATTTAATGTCACTGTGCTCACCAAAACTTTTTTAGCTGTACTGATTTTGATCAGTTATGGATGAAGGTATTTTCTCATTGTGATGGTGTCTTAACGTATTCTTCCTTTTTTTTTTAATTTTATTTATTTATTTATTTATTTGACACAGAGAGAGAGAGAGAGAGAGAGAGAGAGAGGGAGATCACAAGTAGGTAGAGAGGCAGGCAGAGAAAGAGAGGAGGAAGCAGGCTCCCCGCTGAACAGAGAGCCCGATGCAGGGCTCTATCCCAGGACCCTGAGATCATGACCTGAGCCGAAGGCAGAGCCTTTAACCCACTGAGCCACCCAGGCGCCCCTTAACATATTCTTCCTTATAGTTCTGTCAGTTTTTGTTTTATTTATGCCAATGCTATGTTTTAGGTACATATATGTGTCCGACATGCATACTTAGAATGTTTTTGTTATTGTTGTTGTTGGTATAACCCTTTTATCATTATCACGTATCCCTCTTTATCTATAGTAATCTTTCCTATTAAGACTATTTTGTTTTATATTAACATAATAGGGTTGCCTTTATTTGATTATCTTTGCATTGTAAATCCTTTTCTATCCTTATTCTTATTGTTTTTTATATCATGTTAAGGTATGTCACTTACAGGCATCATATGATTAGGTTTGTTTTTCCAACAAGACTGACAATACTATTATGAAGTATTTAGTCCATTCTTATTTAATATAATCATTGATATATTTGCTATCTTCTAGTATTTTAAAAAATTTTTCTTATCTGTTTTGTGTTACTTTTCCTCTCTTATTTCATTTACTTTTGGATTAAAACAGTATTTGAATTATTCCATTTTCCTCTTTTATCTTCTTATTTATACATTCTTTGGCAACATTGATATCTTTGATCTATAGAAGTCTAAAATATATTAGTATATTTTTACCATCACCTGACTTGTATAGTAGTTTTGTCACATTTAGTTATTCATATGTCATAAAACACTATTATTATTATCAACCTCTGTATACTTTTGTCAACATATTTCCTGGAATTCAGGTATACTGTGTCTTAGATTGGACTCCTCAGACAGTGTGAGAGAGAATTTCATGCAGAAAGCTTGTTGCAAAAGAGTTTCAGAAGTAACATCTTCAAGGAGTGAGGAAATCAACTTAGAGAAGGTAGAGAAGCAGATCCACAAAGGCATCACAGCTGAGGCCTCAAGGTGATCCTGCTGGACCTGGGACAAGCCTTTAGAGTTGTCCCAACTTGAGTCAAGATGATCGGGCTTTTGAATATTTTCTTTTTATTTTCTCTCTCTTCCGTCCCTCCCCCCCACACCGTGATGATGTGCTCTTAAGAACAACCTTTCCTACTTACAAGTGTTTAATTTCCTATTAAAATTTAGTCACACAGATCTCAGGACTTCTAGGCATTAAATGATGTGCTGAGTGGAGGGAAGAGAGGAGTGGACAGGTATAGTTTTATTATTTACTTAGTTTCAAACGCTGTGCTAGGTGTTAGCCTTCCTATGAGATAAGCATATCCATCTTCATCTGAAGGGCTTCAGATTAAATTTAAGCTTGAAAGGAAATATTATCAGTTAGGTAGGATATAAGATGCTATAACAATGAGATGCCAAAATTATAGGATTCCTACAGATTAGAAGTTTATTTCTCTCACATAACTGTCCATAAATAGGCAGTTCAGGATTCGTAAGTGGCTCTGTAGTCCTCAAGATGATGCTTCCATTTCTGAGTCCAATATAGCTGCTTCCTCTGCTGCCACTGTGTTTGCATCCCAGACAGCAAAGTCAGGGAAAGACAAGGTGATCTCTTCTTTTAGTTGCATAATCCAGAAGTGCTACCCATCATTTTTGCTCATGTCCCTAAAATAGCAATGATTTAAATAGTATGGATGTTTGTTTCTCTTTCATGCAGCAGTCTAAGGTTAAGCAGCCTAAGGGCCTCCACAGTGTCAGGAACCACATTTCTTCTTGTTATTCCATTATCCCCCGGTGTTTGCCTTCTTTTACATGGCAGAAGGTAGAAGGACCACCTGGGTTCACATGTCAGCCAACAGAACTAGAAGAAAGGAGGAGAGGACACCTCCTTTCTTGTTGTGACCATAATCCTAGAAAGGTTCATGTTATTTCTGCTCTTATCCCATTGGCCAGAATATGGCTACGTGGTCAAAACTGGCTGCAAGAGAAGCTGGGAACTGTGCCTAGCTAAAACACTCTGTCATTGGAAGCCATTGTAAGGATTTGTGCAAGGCAGTGACACAATCTAATTTTTCAGAAGTTAATATGGATGCTAAAGAGAAGTAGACTCAGAAGAGTAGGCACAGGAGTAGAAGCAGAAAAACCTGAGAGACAAAGGCAGCTTTGTCTAGGATGGTAGCAGCGGAGGTGGTGAGAAGTAATCTGATTCAAGATATATTTTGAAATCTACTTTCACAAATCCTCACCAGAATTTTCTGAGGTGTTTTATGTGAACTGTGACAAAGAAAGGAATTGAGGATCTCTGGATGAATGGTTTCCTCAGGTCATTCAGGGTTCGGCTCAAACACTGAAGTTGTCATTGATCTACTGCTTCGTGGCAGTCACACTCTCTCATCATTCTGGTTTTTCTCCCTAGAACATATCTCTAGCTAAAATTATCTTGTTTGGTTTTCTGTTTGCTTAATCATTTTCTGCCTCCTCCTACTAAAAGTTATGCTCCATGGTGTAGAAATTTTGTCTATCCTGTTCACTGTTGTTGGCATATAGTACAATACTGGCAAATAGTAGTCAGTATTTATTTAATATTTCTTGAATTAATGAATAAGCTAAAATAGATAGTTGGTGTTTCTGAAGATGAAAATAGAATTAAAAAAATTAAAAGATATAGTAAGAAAAATGATGGAAGTCAGAAATCATACATTGAAGAGTCTACAGTGTTCTTTTAAAATGACTGAATATTGACTATGTTGTCCTAACTTTTTCAAAGTTGTTATTCTAAAGTTTACAGTCTTTAATTGCCCTAATAGAAAGGTCAGGTTACTTTAAGATTGCTTTAAAAGAAGAAACAATCAGGCTAATCTCAAACCTCCAGGTAGCCTGATAGATAGTAACAACAACAAAAATAAAGTAAAATAAAAATAAATAATAAGCAGTCCCCAGAAACTTAAGGGAGAAGGGGCATGACTCAAGAATTCTAAAGATACACTGTCATTCAAAGATGAAGAAATCTGGGAATATATCTCCCATATTTCTCTTATGGTATGAAAAGATATCAGTGGAGTCACTGAGCGTGATTAGAATGAAATATTTATGAAAAGAGTGATGTGCAGGCACTAAGGATAATTGACAAGCACTGAAGTATATTAAACAAAATAAAGTGAACTTTTTAATAATTGTGGTTATGATATATAATGTGTGAGAATTCTTGAAAGAAAAGCTACATGATGTAAAATAGTAATAGAATATTAATTTACTAGCTTGAACAGATACCAAATTAAGAGTGGTTTAAGCAAGAAAGGAATTTATTTCTCCCTCTCATTACAGTCTGATTACAAACAGTGCGAGGCTGACCCAGACTCTATAGGAACCCGGCTTTTCTCTCTCTCATTACTTCCCACTCCCAGAGGGTGGCCCTCTTTGGCTTGGTTGAATGGGGCTCATCACCAAGTCTGGGTTCATATTTTAGCAGCAAGAATGGTTGAAAGGGCTTGAGGAGTGGAGGTTACATTCCTCTCTTTTACTCACATCTGATTAGTTGGCTACCTAGCAAGGAGCCTGGGAAATGTAGTCGATAGCTGGATGGCATACGTTGGCCTTTTGAACATTTTCATCAACCTGTCATTGGACAGGCACTTCCTGAAAGGGAGAATAGGTCTGGTTGAAACAATTCTCAGAGAGCGATGACAAATCCTAGCAAGGGGGGCAGCTGCAAAGTGACCAGCTAGCTGCCAGTATTCCTAGAAGTTAGGGCAGGGTGCTTTGGCGATAAGATGAAGATTTGGGTGGGGCAACGGAATATCTCATCCACCCAATTGCTATTCATTCCAATTGCTTTGTACAGTTTTCTCCAGGTAGGGACAACTTACACAGGATTCAAGTTAGATGTTAGTTCCTGGGAAACTTACAAGAGATATGTTAATGAGATGAACAAAAGTACTGGCTGCCACAGTTGATCCTGAGGCCACAATGAATACTTACACCGGTACTGATAACTAATACTAATGCTCTTCTTTCACCACCACTCATTCTAGTTCCTCCGTATTCAGCTAGCACCTCTGCTGGACCAGGTGGCTTATCCAATACATTTGCCCACATCCTCATCTTTCCTAGGCCACGGATGCTGCAGTCATTCATTGTTCACTAAAACAGATCATGGAAGCACCAAGATACAATACTGTGGCTCACCTAAATATCATACATTTTATTTCCTGCCCCCATTGTGTACCATTACCGTCCATCCGCCTCTGATGATCATACCAATCATCTCTGCCAGTGTGGTCTTACCTTCTGGTGTCTCAGTTGACAAGAGTTAACAGACACTCCAGATACTGAAATGACTGAGTAGCAGCCAATGCTTAAAGTTCAAAGGGACTGTTACTGCATCTCTTGGTGGAAATATTTTTCTCCTTGAGTACAAAGCTCTCTAGTTCTGTAGAGCCTAAAGCTGCAGGCATGGGATGTACAAATTTCCCATATGGTTTAGTAGGAGTGATGGTAAAAAGGAGCACTTGTACTTCCTTTCTTTGGTTTCTGGATCTTTGCATTCTACTTATTGGGAACAAAGTAATGATTATTGATTGAGGTGTCTAGTGGGTGGCACCTCTCCCTTGTAGTGTATCAGCTCCTGATTGGTACTTTGGATGACTCTTTAAAAGGCATTTCACTCCTCTATCATTTCAGCATTTTCTTGGTGTTGTGGCAACTAACTGGAACAGTATACTCTATGATCATATACCTTCTGCTCTACTTCCTTTTCTGAAAGAGAGATCTCTTGGCCAAAAGAATACTGTATAGTTTCCCCCCTATCAAGTAACTGGACCCTTCTATCTATCTGGTTATCTTGTGGAGAAAGCTCTGGGGTGGGTGTTAATCTATGATACAGCGAGCTTTAGACATTGTTCCCATTCCTTTAAATACATGCACTAGGACCTTCTTTGGAACATGCTGTCCAGATATATGTAAGTCCATGTATTTTTTCACCTTGGGCTACCCCTCTTTTCATATGAAGGAAGAGTAGAGATGCTTGCAGAGCTCTGTTCATTGGGACAATTTTCTTTTGCTGCCATCCCTGAGAAGACTTGTAGTAGAATAGCAGCCCATTTTTGATGCATATAAACATAACAGGACAAACCACTTATGAACTACGCTTAGATTTTTTTCCTTTTCCAATACCCAATCACAAGAGTTGTAGGTGGGAGCTGAAGGAGAGTTGCCCATCCAGCACTGGTGAGGATCAGGGCTGCCTTCTCATGCACATTTTGTGATTCTGGCCCTACTCATGTCTTACTTCCTTCTTACAATGGATTTTTGAGCTTATGGCTTGTCAGGTCCTTCTAAAAGCCTTAGGGCAGAGGTTAAGAGAGTTAACAGACCCCCAGCCTGAGACTTTACATGTTGCTGACTCTATATGTTCCACATGGTTCCAAACTTATTTTGCTTCTCCTTTCTTAAAGGGCTAGAAATGAATGCATCTCCATTTCAAAGGCTGTGTATGTCATATAATCTTACACAGCTCCAGAAAAAAAATACCCCATCTAATAAAGCAATTGGAATTGGGGTTAATATTTGGTAAAGTTTACAGTTATTCAGTCATATGCCACAATCCATCCATTTTTTAGTAGCTGCCAGACTGGTGTTATAAATAGGATTTACCACACACACTGTCCCCTCTGCCTTCTTTAAATCATTATGGGTGGTAAGTATTGACAGCTTTTATATGCAGGATAAGAAACCAGAGTGAGGAATCTGCCAATCACCAAGGATATACAATCCAACAGTACCTTGAGTGGTCTTGAGAAAGTCCACCTGGTGGATCTGTGAACAACTGTGAGCCAATTGCACACAATCCCTTTATGTGGCTCCCATATACCTGCATTTCCCTAAGGGGATTGTTGGACCAATTTGGGTCTCAGAGTCTCAATTTTAATTTTGACTCTGAATTCAACAATCCTTAAAAAGTTCTGGATGTTCTCCTTTATTTCATAATCACTTGAGTAAATGACCTAATGTCCCTTGGGAAAAGGACTAGGAAATTGCTGCTTCATACCCTCATAGTATATCTGGGTCCTTCTTCTTAGAGTTCTGCTCTAGTCTTTTTTTTTAATTATTTTTTTAACATATAATGTATTATTTGTTTCAGGGGTACAGGTCTGTAAATCGTCAGTCTTACACAATTCATAGCACTCATGATAACACAATCAAAAGTCTTCAAGCAGAAGTCTGAGAATCAGCTCAGATCTAGAAACTGGGCAAAAGATGGTGTCTTAGGGTGGGAAGAGAGGAGACAGAGGAGGGAAACCTGCCCTCAGATTCCAATCTGACTTATTTTCATTGTATAAATTAAGCAACCCCCTTGGTGGCTGCCCATCTATATTGCCTATAGGAACTCTATATTTCTATTTATTTGTTTTTATCTTTTTCCTAAAGTTTAGGTCCCATGTTTGCTGCTTCTGTCTTCCTGTTCATTGCAAGAATCACGCAAATTTTCTCCTGCCATTAAGTGCCACCTTTTGGTATCTATTAGAGATTCTATCATTCCCATTTTTGTCAGGAATAAAGTAATATCTGTAATATCATTTCTTGCCCTGCCTATAGAAGTGGCTACTACTGAGCTTCTCAGTGATATTGCTATCCCTCCTCATAGAATATCCCTTACTGTTTGGTAAGTGGGGTGTTCCATGATCTATCCTATAAATTATAGCTATCTGGGCAGGTTTCTAGCTTTACATACATATTTTTTTTCTGAGGCATACTGAGTACACTGAGTCTTTTGATCCTTTCCTCCTTCATCTTCCATGGCAGTTCTGGAATTTCTACCTCACTTAGCATAGGTAGTAAATTTTCCAAGCTTCTTAGCAGCTATTAACACTATCTCTCAGGGTATATGACAGGGTTTTAAATCCTATATCACAGGAGAGTGCTCCATATCAATTAACTACTCTATCAAAATGTATATTCTGTCATCTGTTGTCCAGGATCCTTAGCACCTACAGTAGGCATCGTCTCCAGGCAGATCCTTTTTTTTTTTTAAAGATTTTATTTATATATTTATTTGAGAGAGAGAGAGAGAATAAGAGAGAGAGCATGAAAGGGGGAAGATCAGAGGGCGAAGCAGACTCTCTGCCAAGCAGGGAGCCCAATGCAGAAATCCATCCCAGGACTCTGGGATCATGACCTGAGCCGAAGGCAGATGCTTAACCGACTGAGCCACCAGGTGCCCTCCCAGCAGATCCATTAGCAACGTCAGTGGTAGCCCCACTTCTCTCTTAATGGTCCCATAGCATCCCTGTTCTGGTTAACTAGTATTTGACTTTGAATATTTGTCTGGTTGTCAAGGGAAGCAATGGCAGTAAATACTGACAAAGAGCAAGGATTATCTGTGAGAAATCTACCTCTTTTTAGGTTTCTCCAGGATCTTATGAGTGAGTAGGGAGGGTAACATCTTATAAATAGAGGGATTGGGTCGTTTCTGCAGACCCAGAGAAAATCTAAGAAATTTTATTTCTGAGTTGCACCTATCCAGATATTCACTTACCACTATTGTAACTCTCAGGGTTCTGATCTTAGAATAGGAGACGAGACTTCTCTGAAGTCTGCTGCTTTTATCATTAAGTACCTGGCCTGGTCCTTTGTTCTTCTTGTTCTTAGCTGCAGAAGATCAGATTTCCTTAAATCTTACAAAAGAAGCCCCTCTGGCTTCAACTTTTTGCCTGGAATTGGTGATTAATCAGTGTTGTATTTGCTTTCCAATAGAGCCATTAAAAAAACCCTCAAATTGTATAGAAGATCTACTGTGTGCTAGCCCCTGAAAATACACAGTGACCCAAAGGGATGGTGCTCTGCTTGTAGCAGATTATTTCCTTTAATCCTAACAACAGTCCTCCAAAGGAAGCAATATTTTTCCAGTTTTAAGCTGACAAAAACTCAGAACATTTATGTCAAATCGTAGAACAAAGAGCATCAAGACTTGTGGAACTGAGGAAAACGTGTCCCCCGTTTCTACTGTATTCGATAGATAAGACCTCATTCTACTCTAGCACAGGCTTCCAACAGTTTTCGTACCTTTAGCTTCCCAGCACATTTAACAGTCCCCAGGCCCTCTCTCATGACCCTAAGGTAGCCCATACGTTTCCCCTCCATGTAAGACTTCCGGTTTCACACTTGTTTCTAGATGTACACGATACCTTTTTAACTAATGCTTGTTGTCTGCAGCTAATTCTGTATCCTCACCTGGTCATACCACGTGTTAAAGCAGATGCTTGTGCCTCAATATTACTTCCCTTGTGGTTATAAGATTTGGCAAAGATACTTGTTATTAAAAGAGAAATTATATTTAATTTGACTATTCTTTTGAGCATATATTTTTGTGCCTTTAAATAGTATTTTAATATTAGAAATAATTTATAAGAAAGTATAGGACATATAATTTAGTAAACATTAGTAAAGAAATCTATTATAAGTTAATAAGTATAAAAATGATTTTATCTAAATATATTCATTACATCAAGATAAATTGTGTAAGTGTCCAAGTTTAGGAGAATTATTAAACTAATCATGGCAGAGTCATTAAAAATTATAGGTTAAATTACTATTTTGTTTTGTTCTTATTTTTTACATTTGTTTTCACCTTATTTATTGAGATACAATTGACATATACCATTTTGTAAGTTTAAAATATGCAACATGTTGATTTGATGAATTTATATATAGCAACGTGATTGAAGAATTTTGACAACTTTTGAGAATATTTATGATGTGGAATTACACTAAGAAAGACTAGCATTAAACTACTTAGGCAGTATTGTTATTTCATTTTAGTATATATACATATGTGAGGTATATAAAAAATGATTATTTCATACAATGAGATAATAGATTATTATTATTTTTTTTATTTAAATTCAAGTTAACATGTAGTGTAGATTATTTTTATTTTCCTAAAGTTTCTAAAAGTAGTTTGTATTTCTTTTCAAATCAGGAAAATGTGTTCTTTCAAAAGCTCTTCATTTAAAAAAATTTTCTTTAGAGATCTTATTTATTTGACAGAGGGAGCACAAGCATGGGGAGTGGCAGGCAGAGGAAGAGGGAGAAGCAGGCTCCCTGCAGAACAAGGAGCCTGATGCGGGGCTTGATCCCAGGACCCTAGGATCATGACCTGAGCCAGAGACAGACACTTAACCCACTGAGCCACCCAGGCATCCCAAAAATTCTAACTCATATTTATCCCTAAAGCCCTAAACCAGTACCTGTCATTAGATAAATGCACTGATATATTTGAGCTGAAGTGAGGGAAGCTTTCATATCATTTAAGAATGTCACTGTACTTCTCCCTCTCCCACTACCCCTGCTTGTATTCTCTCTCTCTTGCTGTCCTCTCTCTGTCAAATAAATGAATAAAATCTTAAAAAAGAAAGAAAGAAAGTCACTGTGGGAATATTTGAATAGTTTCAAATAAAACTAAAGATCTTACATAAGATTTTGAGTAAGATATTATGATTTTAAAAGAAAAAGAAAAACTGAGTCAGTGATGTAATATTTAGGGAAAAGCACAGTAGATATAGTTAGCAACATGTAAGTGAAAGTTACTTGCTTTAAAACTACCAATATTACTATTATTCATAGTAACTACTGATTTTGAGTTTTTGTCCCCAGATTAGCTCACTTATAAGTTAGAACTCAATAAGATACATGGGAAAGATTTGTATTTTATTTGTACATATATTACCACATTTCTTCAATGTTAAGAAAGTTCCAGCTTTCTTTTCCTGTCTGCATATATAACCGCCAACTGCTCATCTTTCATTTAGAACATCCTCCAGTCTTTAACCTTTACCGTTTTCTGACTATTCAATTAATATTCCCAGTCATACATTAGAAATATGTTAAAACTAGAATTAAACGTCTTACATGAAAGCTTATAACACCACATCATTTTCTATAGAAGACTTTAATTAATTGAAGTCTGAAAATATTAAATGATGCTAAGCATTTTTTAATACTATCAAAAGTCTCCTGTTTTAGAAATTAGAGGTATAGTTTGAGACAGTGATAATTGTTGTTAGGTATTAGATTCCTATTATGCTCCAACACAAAATTAAGCATATTACTCAATTATATATCTACTTTTCCACTAATATTACTATACTAGTATAATGTGCCAAGCAATGTGGTAGATTCAAATAGAAAGGAAGTAGAGGGCGCCTGGGTGGCTCAGTGGGTTAAAGCCTCTGCCTTCCGCTCAGGTCATGATCTCAGGGTCCTGGGATCGAGGCCCACATTGGGCTCCCTGCTCAGCAGGGAGCCTGCTTCCTCTTCTCTCTCTGCCTACTTATAATTTCTCTCTGTCAAATAAATAAATAAAATCTTTAAAAAAAAAAAAAAGAAAGGTAGGAAAGAAAATTAAACTACTAATATTGTAAGTATAGTCACTGCTATGATAGGGAAGTACTGGTGACAGAAATACATACTAGGAACACCAAATCTTGTTGAGGGCATTAAGCAAGTTAGAAAATACCTGAGATTAAGTTGAGATTTGAAGAATGAGAATGAATTGGGTACACAAAGAGAGGGATATTCATATTTTTCCAGGTTTCTGGTAAGACAAGAGGACACATTAACGAGTCAGAGGCATCTTAATATGAAATTACAATAGAGTTAGCTAATTATCGACCTAAATACTTGGATTTTGTTCCTTTCTTTCCTACCTAACTATAAACACCGTGAGGAAAGGGTACGTGTCTGTTTTAGTTCCTCTTATATTCCCCAGGCCTGAACTTGGTTTCTGGCACACAGTGGTACCCTAATGCTTATCTGTGAAAACACAAATGGACAACTAAAAAGCCTGAGGACAAACTGTGCACATCACAGGGAGATATTAATGCTAATCTTTGCAAAACCAACCTATTACAGGTGGGGAAACTGACTCAACTTTTAAAACAGTGCTCAGACTCACAAAGTGGGTATATGGTGAAGGAAAGATAAGAACCAAAGCCAGTGTGGTTTCCAAAAAATATGATGACTCTTTTTTTTCTTCATCCCAGTCTGTTTCCCAGGAAATATATGACAACTCTTGAAAAAAAACCATAGGCCTAGTTCTGAAGCACAGAACTAAAAGATCAAGGGAACATTTTATTCTGTTCTCTAATCTGTTGACTGAGCTATTGACACATTCTGAGATAAGATATCACTAATGAAGGCCCAGGTGTGAACATAGAATAACCATTTAATGACTAATATTCTACCAGTATCTATATTATTATTATTATTGGCCATAAACAGAAAGCAAAAAAATAGTGTTCAAATCCCAGCTCAACTCTTGTAACATTAATTGGCAGCTCCTTCGTAGACATCAAATGTAGAATCATTAATCCCTCCACTAACTTTTCTGCTTTTCCCCTAATATAATTTATTTTATTACATTCTTGCTCACTTCATTTTAGTTTATACATTATTATTAAGCCTTTTGTCGATTCTAATCTATTTAACTTCATTGTCTTGCTTTACTTACAATATCCATTTTCATCTGTCTGTCTATCCGTATATCTATCTATCTATCTATCTATCTATCTATCTATCTATTTATCTATCTGCCTATCATCTCTTGAGACTCAGTGTCCCTGGGATGAAGCTGAATGATTCCAAATAAATTAACTGTTTATCAAGAATTTTAACTGCTTTAGAATTAATTTAAAAATTCTACTTATGACTATCAAACAGTGAAGGAAAGAAAGAAAAAAGAAAGAAAAAGAAAGAAAGAAAAGAAAGAAAGAGAAGGAAGGGAGGGAGGGAGGGAAGGGAGGGAGGGGGAAGGAAAAGAAAGGAAGGGAAGGAAGACTCACTTACATTTCAGACCAACTAGATGAATAAATCTAATCTTCCAAATTAAGTTCTAAACTACTTCTCACCTATTTTTTTTTTAACCCTTGGAGGTTCATCTTTGCTAGTTTCATGCAAACTGACATAAACCATTTGGGTTAAAGTTTAAATATAGACCTCTGGAAAAACAGCCAAGCAGGCTAGTGGTCTAGTCATAGCAGTCTAGCCTAGAACAATAAGAATTGTTCAAACTAGGCAAATACTGTAGAACCTTCTGCTTTCTAAAGTTTTTCTTATAAAACAAGAAACCTGAAAAGACTATAGTGATTACTTGGGCGCCTGGGTGGCTTAGTGGGTTAATGCCTCTGCTTTCGGCTCAGGTCATGATCTCAGGGTCCTGGGATCGAGGCCCGCATCGGGCTCCCTGCTCAGCGGGGAGCCTGCTTCCCCCTCTCTCTCTCTGCCTGCCTCTCTGCCTCCTTGTGATCTCTCTCCCTCTGTGAAATAAATAAAATAAAATCTATAAAAAAAAAAAAAAAGACTATAGTGATTACCACTGTAAGATCCTTGGCAAATCAACTTGAAACCTAACTGCCAGAGATTAGACCTCTGTGAATATCATCAGAAATGAGATAAGAGGGGTGCCTGAGTGGCTTAGTCGGTTAAGCATCTGACTCTTGATTTTGGTGAAGTTATGATGTCAGCGTCATGGGATCGAACCCTGTGTAGGACTCTGTGCTGGGCACAGAGCATGCCTGAGACTCTCACTCTTTCAACAAAACAAAACAAAACAGAAATGAGATAAAAAGGTGACAATAACAAAAAAAAACCCCAATCCCCCCCTAAATAAACCAAAACTCCTCAAGTATATTAAGTTAACTAATAAATGATAATGTGTAAACAAAAAAGGAAAGGAGGAAGGAAAGAAAAAAGGAAGGGAGGAAGGAAGGATCTCAAGGAGTATTTTTATGAGTTATGTATGTAATTTGAGTGAAGAGTCACAGATAAGACAATAATAAACTGTAAATTTCAAAACTGGAGGCTCCCCCATCATTGAAATAAGTCTACATTACCCAAACTAGTCAGTACTAATAATATAAACCCCTTAATGGGTTTTATTAGGCTTAAAATAGGCCTACCATGTCATAACTAGACAACTTTTTACTTTATTGAGAAGTTGAAACATTTCACAAAATTTCTATTCAAATTCACAGAATATTGAAATAGACATTTTCTCAGTTTAAAAATTGAAAATCAAACAACATTGATAAACTGTAAGCTTGCAACTGGACACTAAACTGGCAGTGATTACTTACCAGGGGAAATAACTGTGATCTGAGCTTTGGCTAGCAATTGAAGAGAAAACAATCTGCTTGGGCTCTAATGTAAAAAACTAAACCAGCAATTTCTTTTTCCGAAACTCATCTTATTACCTGGCTTTCTGAGGCAGAAGACCAAATGTAAGTGAATGCTGTGTGGCTTAGCACAAAGTGGGTCTGTAGAATGTTGTGTATTATGACAAGAAAATCTGGGAATATTGCAGAAATCAGAATGCTCTTAATGGTGCAATAAAAAAATCTATAAAACGCCACACTATAAAAATAAGCTGTCTTACATTAACTGGGTGAAATGATGCCAAATGTAGAACCTTGACAGCCTAGGTGGGTCTCAAAAAAAAAAAAAAAAATCAAGGGGCGCCTGGGTGGCTCAGTCGTTAAGCCTCTGCCTTCGGCTCAGGTCATGATCTCAGGGTCTGGGATCGAGCCCCGTGATGGGCTCTCTGCTCAGCAGGGAGCCTGCTTCCCCATCTCTCTCTGTCTGCCTTTCTGCCTACTTGTGATTTCTCTCTCTGTCAAAGAAATAAATAAAAATCTTTAAATTAAAAAAAATTCTTAAAATAAAAAGATAATTTATTTGAAAGGTCATCATTTTAACTTGAAGCAAATACATAACCTTAACTTTCACACGAAGAATTAAAGATTGGTTTGTTATTTTTACAAAAGAAGTTTGCAACCTCCTCCTTTGCCTGAGGCTTGTGTGTGTATGTGTGTGTGATGTTAGTTCTCCAAGAGGAAGTTGTGTAGACTAGCAGACAGGTAATATAAAAAATAAGTCAAAATGAGAGTGAAAAACAGCTGCTTTATCAAGCCAGGGCTTTATTAAAACATTAAATTACCTGTGTACCTGATAGATTTCTTCCTCTAATTTTTGATAGATTTTTTTTAAGATTTTATTTATTTATTTGACAGAGAGAGACACAGCGAGAGAGAGAACACCAGCAAAGGGAGTGGGAGAGGGAGAAGCAGGCTTTCGCCACAGAGCAGGAAGCCCAATGCAGGGCTCGATCCCAGGACCCTGGGATCATGACCTGAGCCGAAGGCAGACGCTTAAAGATTGAGCCAACCAGGCGCCCCTTTGATAGATTTTTCAATCCTCAGATGACTTTCATGGTGGCAAAAGTAGTGTTTGCGAGCAAAGTGCATGAAAAGTCTGCAGCAAGCACTAAGCCACCTACATTGTAAAGATTCCTGGGCCACGTCACTCTTCCTAACTACAGAAATGACTAAGTGTTTACCTGGAGCCGGTGTTCCAGCATAAGTGGCAATTGACTTTTGGAATTTCTATCCCTGTTCTGGATGACTTTCTTTGATGCTTGTAAGTTAACAGAAAGTGCTGCCATGACTCAGTGGATGTATTTAAACTGGAACACAAGCAGAGTGCAGCTGGTTCAAGGCCAGATTTGGTCAGAGCAAAGAAACATCAAATAGCAAAGAAACAAATTAAGTGGGAAAGTAAACTCTACTCAGTTAATAAATATGGTGGGTAAGTTATTTAATGACATAGAAAGAGGCACAATTTCAAATGATCAATGATCAATAAGAAAAACATAATTTCTCAATATAAGGCTAAATACCATTAGTGTTGTGGAAGAATGAATATGCTTTCATGTGAAACATTCCAAAATAAAGCTAGGGGGTGCCTGGGTGGCTCAGTGGGTTAAAGCCTCTGCCTTCGGCTCAGGCCATGATCTCAGGGTCCTGGGATCGAGCCCCACATCGGTCTCTCTGCTCATCAGGGAGCCTGCTTCCTCCTCTCTCTCTTTCTCTCTCTGCCTGCCTCTCTGCCTACTTGTAATCTCTGTCAAATAAATAAATAAAATCTTTTAAAATAAAGCTAAATATGGAAGGGGAAAATAGTCATAACCACCAAGGCTAATTTCCTTAAAGGGCATATGGAATTTCTAAAATAAAAATGAAATACAATAATGTTTTCATTGTATTATGTTATAAATGAACTTTGTCATTAAGAAAAACAATTGTCATTACTATCTGAAGTAAGGCATTTTCCTTTTTTGTTTTCATAATGTCTCTGAAAGAAATGCTTCACTTGGGTATAACGAAGAAAAGGTGGGGAGGAGGGGGATCTTGAAAATAAGAACTGGAATACATATGAAAATTTATCTATAATAATTCTAAATAGTTAGGTAAATAAGTATTTCCTTTTTGCCTAGCAACACAGCTACCATAACCAAGCTATCTAATTAGATCTTAGATTTCTCCTTCCATCCATAGTATAATAGACTAATCTTTAGAATTTCCACGAAGTCTCTTCTGAAAATAATTTTCATGGACACTGATCCATTCAGCACTGACCAAAAGTATACTTACCTTCATGGATCTTACATTATAATGAAGATTTTACATTAGGTAAAAGATACATACAAAAATTTACAAATTCAGATCATCATATGGAACTTCCCAATATGAAGGAAATAAACAAGGTGATAAAGCATAACTGATGGATGACTTTCAGTTTAGAAAGAGTGGTCAAAGAATGCACCTCAGAGAAAGCTACAGCTATTTTGATGCTGAAGAATAAGGAAATATTTTTGTGACCACCCAATAAAAGTGTATTTCAAGAAGAGAAGGAAGTTCAAACACAGACTCTAAAATAGGCAAGATTTTTTTGTCTTTTTGAGCAAGAGCAAGAAATTTTGTGTACCTACGGTGAAATGAGCAGGGGGAAAGCATTCTGTTTCCAGATGAGAGTAGGAGATAGACAATGGCATGTTATTGGAAGGTTTTCAATAGGGAGCCACATGACCTATTTTAAACACTTTAATAGTTTTAGAATAAAATATAGTACAGATGTACACAAATGTAAAAAAATACATGTAGTGATTTATCACAAAGTGATCACCTGTGTAAATATCACCCAAAAATATAACATTGGGAACACCCAAGAAAATTTCTTAACACCCTGTCTTCAATTGCAGTTCTCTGTCCACCATAGTAAACATTTTCCTGGCTTGGACTATAAATGCTTTATTGATTTTTCCATCTGATTTTAGCACCTAAGGATGCATTTCTTTTTTTTTTTCTCCCTAAGGATACATTTCTAAGCAGTATAATTTGTGTGTTAAAATAGAGTCATTTAGTACTTATTCTTTGTATTTGCATTCCTTTACTCAACCAGTTGTGGAATTTGCTCATTTTGTTGTTTTGGCTTTAGTTTGTTTGTATTTGTTGCTATATATGATCACAGAGACTGAGAGAATCAAACGGAATTGCATTCCTTATGAGTCTGCTTAATTTTGGTTGACTCTGATTGCTAGAGTACTGCCATTTGAGGTCCTAACCCAAGACAAGGGGTATTTCCCAAGTCATCTACTACCATGGGCCTCAACTCAGTTCTGTGAGTCTGACAACTACACTCTGGACTTTATCAGCCATCTTTCCTAGAATAAATGAAAGCCCACAGGGCAAAAGTAGTCCACCTCCCTGGGGGAGCTCTTCTTAGATAGTGGCCCAGTTTTTTTACTCTTATTAACTTTCTAACCTTCAAATAGATGGATATATCCATTTATACAGATACACACACACATACATACACATGTGTCCGTGCATGTATAAGTATATGAATATGTTTATGTATATGCATATATACAGTGGGGTTTTTTGTAGGGTTGGCTCAAATGACCTAGTTCTTATTACAATACAGAGTGTCTCCCTAATTTATATTTTTAAAAGATTACTGACTGCCTGAAGGAGAATGGATTTAAGTGGTAAGACTTGAAGACAGGATGTAAATTAGATCAATATTGCTGTTGTATTCACAATAGATAAAGATGTCTTTGGGAATAATAACTGTGAAGAGAGATTTTTTTTTCTTCTTTTGGTAGAAATGTCAGGACTTGCTAATTATTGGGATATGTAGGATGTGAGAAATAGAGGAGTTCAGGAGACTGGGTATCCAAAGGAAAATTATGCAGGAATCTCCAGGATCAACTATTCCTATTTCATTGCTACTAGGTGTCCTAGTCAAATGAGATTTTGTTTTTTGTTTTTATTGTTTAATATTAGACTTTAACATATACTCTCAGGGATGCCTGGGTGACTTATTCGGTTAAGCAGTTAAGCATCTGTCTTCCGCCTAGATGACGATCCAGATCCTGGGATCAAGTCCTGCATCAGCTTCTTGCTCAGTAGGGAGCCTGCTTCTCCCTCTGCCTGCTGCTCCTCCTGCTTGTGTGCTTTCTCTCTCTATCTAGATCTAGCTCTCCATCTCTCTCTCTCTCTCTCTGACAAATCAATAAATAAGATCTTTCAGAAAAATAATATAGAATATATTCTCAAATTTTAAGTTTACAAAATACATTTATAAGATGATACATGTGTTTAAACAGCTAAAATGTCAAATATCACAGATAGACTCAAGGAAAAGTACAATCTTTTATTTTTAAAACCTAAGCTATTTAAATCATGTCAACTGTATACAAATATATTGCAGGCTGTGTTTGCCATATGAAACTCTGATGCCTAATAGTGTAGGAAAGCTAAAATCCAATCAATCTGCATCCCGTTGAAGGATTTCCTCAAGAAAACCCATCTGGCTCAAAACAAATGTCATCTTTGACTGATAAACCAATGTCTAATGAATTTCTCTGCTGAATGACTCATTGAATTTAACAACCATTTGCTGTAGTTGAAATGAGGTACCTTAAAGTTCATTGTTGATGATAGAAATAAGACTGTTAAAAGCTAGGAAACTGAAAAAGAGTAGAGCCATAGGGGAGATGCTTTTATGAATGATATGTTTGTTAAAACTGGATTCTGAATGTCTTTAATAAAGCCAGTATGCTTAAGATTAAAATCCAGAATGGCAACTCTTAAGAAAAAAAAAAAAGAACAATTTTCTAAAATAGGAAGGAAATAGGTAAGAGTCTGTTTCTTAGTTTGCTTCTGTCGTTTCTCCTTTGCTTGTTTGTTTTGTTTCTGAAATTCCACATATGAGTGGAATCATATGGTAATTGTCTTTTCTGATGGACTAATTATCACTTAGCATAATACGCTCGACTTCCATCCACTTCATTGCAAATGGCAAGATTTCATTGTTTTTTTTAAGACTGAGTAATATTCCATTATATCTATATCTATATATACACATTTATACACACGCTTACACACACACACATACACACACCCTACATCTTCTTGTGGGTGGGTGGATGGGTTAAATAGGTTATGGGGATTAAAGAGGGTACTTGTAATGAGCCCCAGGTGTTGTATGGAAATATTGAATCACTATATTACACACCTTAAACTAATATGTTGTTAGTATGTTCACTGTATGTATGTTAGCTAACTGGAATTTTAAAACTTTTAAAAAATAAATAAATAAATAGGAAGGAAATATAAGGTTAAGAGTATATTATAGACTTGACTGAAAGTATTCAGGGATGTATAGAATCATTAACTTCATCAGAAGGGTTTGTAATGACTAATTACTAATAAAAATAAGTGATCATTTTCACACAGACATTTTAAATGTAGAGTAAGTGATAGCCTGGATGATTATAATACTATCATTGTATATACTAACCCATGAATCATTAGCCATTTAAGAGCTGACATAGTAATGATTAGTGGAGAAAGAAGTGAAATAGGAAGAAGTACACTTTGCTGTTACATGGCAACATTTAAAACAATGGTGACATCTAAAATAGGAACAAACATTTGTTGAGTTAATTTTGCTAGGAAATATTTACATCACAGAGGATTTCAAATTATTGGTGGACTTTGGAAACTAGACTAGAGATACTCTGTAGTCTGTAGAACATTTCTACACTCTTCCATCTGTGTTTGGAAGTAGTGGTTATACTAATGTAGTGACCATGTGTCCTATATTATAGATGACCATGCCATTTTCAAATGTTTTGTAGGAACTTTTGGGGGGGTATTTTGTTTTCATTTTGTTTTTCTGTTGGCTCAGTAATCTTCACAAACATAATACAAAAAATAGCTCGACAGACAGACTTCTGGAATGAAGGAGTGGAAGGCATGTCCCACGAGAAAGTGTGACAAAATATAAGGGAGGTGACAGGCATAAAAGCATCCCTAATATAAAAAGACCTGGTTAAAGAGCATTTATTTGGAATGGAATTTTAGTCAAAATGTGGAGACAATGATAATAACATATTTATAACTGAAAGGAAAACATGCTACCCAATAGTTTATTCAGTATGATATCTTCCTAATAAAGAAAATGGCATATTTTATAAGCATATGATCATTTGTATATTCATTACCACTTAGTACAGAACTCTGTGTACCAGGAACTAGTTTACATGCTGAGGAAACAGTGATGGTCAAGAGAAATAAGATTCTCTCATGAAGCTCATAGAGGAAAATGACAACAAAGAAAGATAACCGATACCCTTGGAAAGATCCCTTCCCTCAAAGCTAGTCATCTCCATTTGGAAAGGTGTCTGGAACCTCTCTGATCCAGAGGTTAGGTGACTCTTCCTGATTAAACTCTTGCATTCCAGTAAGAACCTTTGAAACCTATGCTAAAGTTCTCACTTTGTGATCACCTGATTCTTTCTATAAACTGGTGAAAGCTAGTTCTGGGTCTTATTCAATACTGTATTCCCAGGGCCATTCCATAATAGATTTTCAGTAATCTTTGACTGATTGAATTAACAGCCACCAAAGCACTTCCCAAGTGGCACTAAAACGTATTACCTATTTTCTTCGAGGAAATTATATAAAAAGAAAAAAATAAACAGCATTTATTTGGTAAATTAAAATAAATGGATATTGGTGCAATGAAGCAGTATTTTTATTATCCCTTATAGTCCTGAGCTGAATGTTTTTCTTACCTCTTAACTTTCTCATTTGCAATATTCCAACATTTCCAACTTCTCAATTTATTCATTAGGCACAGTATAGCACTCTTCACATTACAGTGTCTATCACTGGGCCACCAGGGTCTGCATGCTTGATGATGTTGAGGCTATTGATTAGCTATCTTCAACTCTCCAAGGAATGTTTAGGAATATAGGAAACAGAATACCACACTCCACCCCTCTACCCAAGATTTCCACATCCTAATCTTCAGAATCTGTGAAAATGTTCTTACATAACAAGGAAGAATTATGGTTGTAGATGGGATTAAGGTTGCTAATCAACTGATTTTAAAGAGATTATCTTGGGTTATCTGAGTGGGCCCAGTGTAATTACAAGTGTCCTTATAATTAGAATTAGGAAGTAAAAAAGAGAAAATCAGAGATGATAGCCTGAGAAAGTTTGGCCCAATGTTGCTGGCTTTGAAGGGGGCCTGAGCCAAGCAATGCAGATGGTGTCTAGAAACTGGAAAAGGCAGGGAATAGATTCTCCCTTAGGGCCTCCAGAAAGGAACTCAGCCTGCCAACACTTTGATTTTAGTTCAGTGAGACCCATTTTGGACTTTTGCCCTCCAGAACTGAAAGATTAAAAAAAAAAAATTGTGTTGTTTTAAGTCATTAAGTCTCAGCTAAATCATTGCTGAAACAAATTGTTTTAGCAATAAAAAACTGATAAAGGGGTAGAGAGAAGACCAATCAGATTGTACAAAGTCATGGAGGAAAGTTGTAAAGACTCCACAAGAACAACATAAGGACTTTGATATTTATTCAAAGTGCAGTAGGAAGTCATGGGGAGGTTTTAAACTGGAGAGTTTTTACAAGTAGACTGTCTGCTCTGTGGAGGATGGATTTGAAGCATGCCAGGAGGATATCACCTAGAAGAAGTATGCAGACAGAAAAAAGAAGGAAACCCAGGAAGAGATGAAGAATAGACACAGAAAAATTACTGGAAGGCCAAACCATATGTTACCATCAACTGTTTTGGGTGGTTACATGACAGATAATTAACACGTTCTCTTTTTTATTCTTTCTATTCCACAGTTTCTTTGTTGAGCACATTTTACATAGTAATTTTTTTTAAAAAAAATAACAATAAGTGGCCCTTCCACATGGAGAATAAATCAGCCACAGGTATAAAATATCAGTTCCTATTCTGTGAATAATGAAGACATTGGGTGACCGAAGATGGCATAAAACACAGAAACCATGGGAAGATTTCACAGTTTTACCTGTTTGCCTTCATCTTGGCAGGTACAAATAGAAGCTGGGCACTGAGATATTTTTATTCGTGCACCTGCAAATTCAGGTAAACTGTTTTTCTTGACATGATTTCTGAGGAGTTTTCTTATTTTTTTTTTTTATTTATTCATTTGACACAGAGAGAGAGATTACAAGTAGGCAGAGAGGCAGGCAGAGAGAGAGAGAGGAGGAAGCAGGCTCCCTGCTGAGCAGAGAGCCCGATGTGGGCCTCGATCCCAGGACCCTGGGATCATGACCTGAGCCGAAGGCAGCGGCTTTAACCCACTGAGCCACCCAGGCGCCCGAGTTTTCTTATTTTTATGTGAGCAAATTTATACAAGAAGCCATATTTCCAGACTGTTCTATAATTACCATTTTGCTAAACGTTATGTATTAAACTATAATGTACATATTCAACATATAGCAATATCTCTAGTAAAATATAAAGAATATTATTTTTAAACATATATTTGAAGGGTGTGTCAATAGATATCCAAAGAAGGGTTTTTTGTTTGTTTGTTTTTGTTGTTCTTTTTCTTTTTCTCCCTCTCATCGTAAGAATGATTTATACACGAGTATTTAAGTTTTCTCAGTCTCTGCTTTGGCCATCCAGAAAGCCCAGAACACTGGATGACTCATTTTTGATCAGGCATTTTGTATCTTGTAGAAATGGTCTAATGTGAAATAAGAAGTGGTCAAAACTGTGTGTATTTATCCTGTTCTTTCTTTAATGAAGTAGTAGCCAGTGTCAAAATCAGCACTTCTGAGAAACCTGATTTCAAAACCAGAAGCCTCTCAGTTCAGAAAGGTTAGATGGCTTTCTTGGGATGACAGCACTATTCATCCATAAGTAAGACCACTCAGGACCTGAATTAGAATGAGCCATTTAATAAAATGTACTCTCACCTGCTGGTTTGAGGATTGATATTCCCAAAGAGGGAATGGTATAGATCTGTCTAAAAATTGGTTTCCTATTTAGGGGTCCCCAAACACTGCTGAAATATGCTTTTTATTTTGTGACAATTTATATATAAAAAAAACAACAAAAAAAATGAATAACCAGGTTTGAATTGTAGTCAGTCCAAGATATGAATATGAGCAAATAGAGTTCAGCTGACACAGAATGGGAGTATTGCTGTGACACTTTTCACAGCTTGAATACACATAAATGCTGTGAGAAAGGCAGCCTGACCACATTCCTTTCTGAGTCAGTGCTGACTGTGCAGCGCCATTTTGAGAGGGAAGACCAGCAGGGGAGAGAAAAGAAAACATAAATGAATCATGTCATATCCACCATAGATGAAAATGCAGTGAATGAGGACTTCTCACAGACAGGCACTCTTGAATTTAAACACTGTAATTAATATCTTCCCAAAAGATATTCATAATTATTTCTTTAAAACAAAAAATACTAGACCAAAATAACTTTTCAGAAACAGAACAAAGAAGTTGTCATAATTTCCACTGCCTTCTGTAGCACTGATAAACATAACATTCAAACTTCAAAAGGGAGCACTTGTCCCTCAGAGATTATGCCTCTTTTGTTAAGAAATTGAAAAGGAGGTAAATAGTAGATGCTACTAACAATTTCCAGAAGTTACTCTATCTGAAACTCCTGAGATTAGCTCTTGCCTTTCTGTGCCAGTGTTTTCTTTGTTGTCTAAAATGACATTATGGTCTGCTGCTTAGAGAAGCAAAATCTTTAGGGCAACAAGATCTTTGTTGCCTACTTATACAGTTTGTGATTTTTACTAGTAATGGCAGAATTTTCTGCTTACATTGAATAATTCACCTGGATGTATTCCTGCTATTTACTATTTCAAAATCTATAAAAATTTTCTGAGAATAAAATTTTTAAATTAGAACTTTTATCTGGGCCCCATAAAGTGATTACACTGAAATATTTTCTCATTAAAACAAAAATGTCAGAGAAAAAATTTCAAGATTCCATTAGACCTAGTTCTTTTGGCCCCAAAACTCTGGTTTCCTTATAAAACTGATTGGATAATTCACTCTAAGGAACATTCAAGATTCCTGAACCAAACTAAATATGGGATTAGCAAAGAAAGGCCCAAAATCTGAGAATGTACACTTTAGGACATACATTTCACTTCTAGCTCATAGTTATTTGAGACATAAATTCTTTTCTATACCTGGGCCAGTAATAAGAAAATTTCTTGAATTTACAAGTTAGGAAATTGCTTAATGTTCCAGTGCCCTATGTCTAACAACAAGCAGCATTTGTCTACTTTTAGATAACACGTTATTTTGGTGCTTCCTCCCTGATACTTTACGGTTGTTACTATGAATTTGTTTTTTGTGGTCATTTTACTTGGTCAGGAGGTCACAGTCCATCCAAGTGCCTATTAACCCAACATTCTCTACTTTAGTCCATAGAGGAATGCAATTCCTCTATGCTACCCCTGGGAATTATGTTCCCTGATGTTATCTGTGGTAAACTGGGATATTGTTCATAAGGACTTTCTCCTAATGGGAGAAAGTGTTTTATTTCTTCATTTAACCTATTGACCTCCAGTGTACCATGAAGACTCTCTTTGCCCAATAACATGTAAGCAGAAGTAGTTGGCATCTCCTTTTGGCAGAACCTTTAAGACCTTCTGTATAGTTGGTGTGTCCCTTTTGCCCCTTGTGAAAAGAACTAGCAGTGTTCCAGATAGATTGAAGAAAATATTTTGCCAATTCACAGCTCATCTCGGATATGTGCATGAAGGAAAAATAAAACTATTTGATTGTAAGCCCAAGACATTGGGTTGTTTGTCAAACAGAAATAACCCGTCTTTTCTTGACTGATCTCACCTCTTATAGGTTTTCTGAGGCCAGAAGTCAAGTCTGAGGAGTCACCCTTATAGTAGGTGTTCAAAATGCAGATAAATAATTAACTTTCATTCAGCGTGTGGGATTCATTTTCATGTCTTTCACAAAGAGGAATAAGATATTTAATTTTCACTGTTATATTTTCCAAAACTGTTTCCTGGAATGCAGCGCACTGAAAATCTGAGGCTGCTTGGAATGAGACAGACAGCTTTTTACCCAGACCCTTTGCTGGGCTTGGAGGCTGGACCAGGCCTCCCCGTGTGTGCCTGTGAGCATGCGCAAGGAGGTAGTTTCAAATCACCCACATTGATAGTTCGGTGTTCGTTGCAGTTTATGCCAAAGTTATAAAAGTGCTGCATACATTTTGGATGTGAATATAACATTTGATTTTGTGCATTTCTTGAGTGTCACTTATTGAGTTTGTAGTTCAGGTTAACCATCCTAAAGTAACAAACACAAAGGACAGAAAGACACACCTGTGTTTTCCTTGACAATAATTATATCAGGTGAACAAAATCTCATTGTCTCTCCATAAGGCATTTGCTTAGAAGAAACTAAATATCTATTTCTCTAACCACACTACCCTTATAGAATTGTTTTCATTGATTTTTTCTTAGCCATTTTTATATTTATTTTTGCTTCATTTTATTTTCAAAGTATAATATTAGACATAGGAAGGGATATATTTTAAAGCTAAGGGATATTTTTTTAAAACTAAGACAGTGATTTCTTAATGTTGTTCTCTTTGTTATGGTATATTACTGTGACTTAGAAATTTGTGGGTGATTACTCTTTCAAATCACTTATAACAAAAATATTTACTGATTTGATGTATTATTTACCCATATCTATCATCATCAAAGTGGCATGAAGTGTTTAATTTTTAAGCAGGATTTTAGTGTCATATGTAATATAAATGCATACTTATACAAAATATTTTTGTTCAAAAACTGCCTGTGTTTGTGAAATGTATTTAAGTATATTTGCTTCAGTTTTTAAGCAACTTACTTTTATTGACAAATTTTGACTGCATTTCCCTAATAAGAGTCAAGGGTTGTTGTATTTTTCCCATGACAAGTGTTCCTTTTGTTCCATTCTGAGAAAAAAAAATGCTAAAAATTAGGTGGTGTTTTCAAGCAAGGTCTCTCTTGCAACATTTCAAAGAAATTTCCAAAATACCTACGATAAATATTGAGTTTAGTATTAAATTGATCAATTGCCTTCAAATCTATAGTCATTTTGAAAGTCTGATTCTATAATAAACAATGTGACTTGGGATAATTAGGAGAAATCTGTTCTTAGATTCTGAAGAACTATGCCAAAGAACAGCATGCGACAAACAGTATTCCAAAACTCTGTCGTTGTTACATCTTTTGGTATCACTGTATGTGCTAAAGGCTAAGGTTTGGCTGAGGCCCAGCCCATGTGGATGCTAACGCAGTCCTTGCATTCAGGAGCAACAGTGCATATGGGTGTAGGCTGTTCTTTCTGGTAGCAGAACCAGACTGACCTACCGTAACACATCAAGAAAGCTCCTGTTTGGATACGTCTGCCTGTGGGGAGGTTTCCAGCTGGTGTATTTGCTATACATTTGGATGCTCTCATGTAAACAATGAAAACATTGAGGGAATTGCCCATGGAGTCTGACTAACAACCAAAGGCTGACTTTGGCTGCTCTACAAGGACAAAATGATGAAGGTAGAGAGAGTAGAAAGAAGGGTGTGAATAAGGTGGATGCAGAAAAGGAAAACACAGAAAAGCAGAAAAAAGGTGGCAAGGAAGAAAACAGGAGAGGATAGTGGTTAAAAGTACAGAGGACACTTTATTCCTGGGAATATATAGTTGGTAAAAGTAAGAAATAGCAATTATCAGTGAGGCCTAACTACTAAAATATATACTTCTAATCAATACCTGAGTGAGTTCTTTTCAAATTAGGAATTTGAGTTTGTACACAAACTCAGTGTATAAAATGTACCATAGAAGTGGCACTAAAATTTATAAACCATGCAATAGAAGTAGGTAAAAAACAACAGTAGATAAATAAATATTAGTTCAACAGCTTTTCACTGTGCATCTACTGAATGCCAACCATGGTGACAGACACTTAGAACAACTTAGAGATCCCTATAGATTTTCCTTTGAAAATTTTCATTAAAGATGTCAGTAAAGGTGGCATCACAAACTCTACTTTGTCGGGGTCAACCTAACCTTAACAGATGAGAAATCCTGAAATGTGGAACTCAAGAAACCATTAAAGCATCTAAAAAGAACAGATGCCAATATAGTCTTAAAACCTATACTTTCCCTTTTTTATTTTGTTAGACATATTCAGCATAACATACTCAAAACTTACCTTTTATGCCATATTTGAATTTTGGAGTCTGTAGATTCTGAGTAATACATTCTATTGTAATAAGTTATTAAAATCTGTTTTTATATACTCTTTTCCAAATGGCTTATTTCATTCATCATATTTTTTTAAATTTCAATTCAAGTTAGTTAACATATAGTGTATTATTACTTCCGGGGTAGAATTTAGTGATTCATCAGCTGCATATGACACCCAATGCTCAGTACATCAAGTGCCCTCCTTAATGCACATCACCCATTTACTCCATCCCCTCCACTCCCCTCCAGCAACCTTCAGTTTGTTTCCCATAGTTAAGAGTCTCTTATAGTTTGCCTCCCTCTCTCTGTTTTTATCTTTTACTTTTCCTGCCCTTCCCCTATGCTCATCTGTTTTGTTTCTTAAATTCCACATACAGGAATGAAATCGTATGGTGTTTTCCTTTCCCTGTCTCACCTTTTTCACCTAACATAATACTCTCTAATGCCATCCATGTTGTTGCAAATGGCAAGATTTCATTCTTTTTGATGGCTGAGTAATATTCCTGTGTGTGTGTGTGTGTGTGTGTGTGTGTGTGTGTGTACACACACCACTTCTTCTTTATCCATTCATGTGTTGGATATCTGGGCTCTTTCCATTTTTAGCTATTGTGGACATTGCTGCTATAAACATTGATGTGCATGTGCCTCCTCAAATCACTAGTTTTGCATCCTCTGGATAAATACCTAGTAGTGCAATTTCTGGGACAAGGAGTAGTTCTGTTTTTAACTTTTTGGGGAACTTCCATACTGTTTTCCAGAGTGGCTGCCCCAGTTTATATTTCCACCAAGAGTATAAGAGTGTACCCCTTCCTTCACATTCTCACCAACATCTGTTCTTTTTTGAGTTATTAATTTTAGTCATTCTGACCAGTGTGAGGTGGTATCTTATTGTGGTTTTGATTTGTATTTCCCTGATGATGAGTGATATTGAACATCTTTTCATGTGTCTCATAGCCACTTAAAGGTTTTCTTTGGAGAAATGTCTGTTCATGTCTTATGCCCATTTTTTGACTATTTTTGTTTGTTTGTTTAGGGGATGTTGAGTTGAATAAGTTCTTTATAGATTTTGAATACTAGCCCCTTTATCTGATATGTCATTTGCAAATATCTTCTCCTATTCCGTAAGTTGCCTGTTAGTTTTGTTGGTTGTTTCCTTTGCTGTGCATAAGTTTTTATCCTAATAAAGTCCTAATAGTTCATTTTTGTTTTTCACCATACTTTGAGATTCATTGATATTGTATCATGCATCAGTAGTATATTTTATTGGTGTATGCTAATTCCACTGTATGGACTTACCAAAGTTTATCCATTCACTTGTTTACTTTTTTGAATTTTTTTTTAAACTTGACTATGGGTGACACACAGTGTTACATTAGTTTCAGGTATACAATTTAGTGATTTGACAAATTTATTTATTGTACTGTTCATCATTAGTGAAGCTACTGTCTGTCCAGTTATATTGCTATTACATCATTGACGGTATTTCTTATTCTGTGCCTATTATTGTCATGACTTACTCATTCCATAACTGGATGACTTTATTTCCCATTCCTCTTCACCTATTTTATTCAACCCCCCAGCTGCTCCCCTCTGTCAACCAACAGTTTGTTTTCTACATAGGTCTGATTCAGCATTTTTTGTTGTTATTTATTTATTTTAGATCCACATATGAGCGAAATCATATGGTATTTGTCTTTCCCAGTCTGACTTATTTCACTTAGCATGATACCCTCTAAGTCCATCCATGTTGTCTCAAATGTTATGATTTCATCCTTTTATGTGACTGCATAATACTCCCGTGTGTGTGTGTGTATGCATGTGTGCACGTATGCACACCACAATTTCCTTATTCATTTGTCTACTGATGGACACAGGTTTCTTTCGTATCTTGACTATCATAAATAGTGCTGCAGTAAACATAAGGTGCATGTATCTTTTTGAATTAGCGTTTTCATTTTCTTTGGGTAAATACCCAGTAGTGGAATTAGTAACTCATGATATTTCTGTTCTTAATTTTTTTGAGGAACTTCCATACTGTTTTTCACAGTGGCTATACCAATTTGCATTCCTACAAACAGTGCCTGAGGGCTCCATTTTCTCCACATTTTCACCAACACTTTTTTCTTATCGTTTTGATTTTAACCATTTTAACTGGTATAAGGTGGTAATTTAATTGGCATTCCCCTGCTGATGAGTGATATTGAGCATCATTTCAGTGTCTCTTCTTTGGGAAAATGTCTATTCTGGTCCTCTGCTCATTTTTGAATCTCATTGTTTGGGGTTTTTGCTGTTGAGTTTTATAGTTTTTTTAATATATTTTGGATATTAGCCCTTTATCAGATATGTCATTTGCAAATACCTTCTCAGTAGCTTCAGTACAATTGAACCTCAGTAGGTTCAGGACAATTCAATAGGTTGTCCTGCTGTTTTGTTGGTGGTTTCCTTTGCTGTGCAAAAGCCTTTTATTTTGGTATAGTCCCAATAGTTTATTTTTGCTTTTGTTTCCCTTGCCTTAGGAGGCATATCTTTAAAAAATGTTGCTATGGCCAGTGTCAGAGAAATTACTGCTTGTGCTCTCTTCTGGGATTTTTTATGCTTTCAGGTCTCAATTTTAGGTCCTTAATCCATTTTGAGCTTGCTTGCTTGCTTATTTATTTATTTATTTTGTATAGGGTTAGAAAGTGGTCAAGTTTTGTCCCTTCATCCCAGCACCATTTACTGAAGACTGCCTTTTCCCCTTTTTGTGTTCTTTCCTCCTTTGTCATAGATTAATTGATCATATAAATGTGGTGTATCTTTATGGTATCTATTCTGTTCCATTGATCTATATGTCTATGTTTATACCCCAAATTCATTTTTTAATGGACAAAAATAACATATTTTAGGTCATAGTCACAGAATTAATGCTAAAAGAGATGGTAGAAATCACCTGGTCCTAGTTTTCTCCCTCCCCTCACATGTCAAAAATAATTTTTTAAATGTTGTGTATATATCACTTTATATGAAAAGATGTGATGAATAGGAGCAGTAATATATGGGCCTAAATGGCTAATGTGCTGGTTGCAGGTGAAGAAAAATTTATGTTATTGGTGTCTTTTTGTCCATTAACACATTTTCTTTAACATTATCTTAGGTTTTTGGCACATTATTTTATAATTCTAATAATAACTAAAATATGTTAAGTTATAATATGGTTATGTATTTATAACTGCTATTATTGAAACACAGTCTGGAATCTCAGAAATTATCCAGACATTTGATGTTCACTGAACTTATGAACAGTTCTTACCAGAAAAATCTGGAAAAAAAATTGTCTTAAACTTTCTTAAAGGACTGCAAAAATGAGAATTTAGGGCAATGACCTTTTCATGTATGAACATTCACCCAATTCCCAATTTAGACATCTTCCCCTTTTTTGAAGATCAATAGTTATCATAGGAGATCCTGAAATCCAGTTCCAAATCCCGATTGCTCTCATATCCTTTAGTGCATCATAGGAGATCCTGAAATCCAGTTCCAAATCCCGATTGCTCTCATATCCTTTAGTGCAAGACATAAATGCTTGAGTAATACTTTCCCATTATTCTTTCATCTTTCAAGATCTAGATCCCAAGTTCATATCATCACCATGCCAGCACTTGAAGGTATACTGTTTCCTAAATTTGCCCTTGTACTCGGCCTTTCCAAAGTTTTATGCCTCGGTACTTAGTGAAGTACCCTTTTTGGATAGATAGGAAGTAATACTGCACAGCTCTGGGAAAAGCTGGCTCACAGGTGTTGTGTATTATATAAGATAGATTTCATGAAGAGCTTCCCACAGTGGCTGTAGAGAATGCTTGGCTGTGCACTGGCACTAACTATAAATAATGATTTCTGACATTGCAAACTTTGTGGGTCAGTAGACAAGGAGGTCTCCAACATCTAATTGCTATCACCTTTGAAAGGGAATTTTTTAAAAAAGCGGCAAAAACATATACTAGTTCATTGATGCATACAATTACTGGTAATACAGAAAAGGAAGTTTTAAACATGTCTCCTTTTTAATTTTTTTTAAACACAAAGAAGATGTTATATTTAAGTACTTGAAGGTGCTCCAGAAATGCTGACAAAGATTAGGGCTGCTAAGGTCAAAGATTTCTTAAACATGCTAAATGTGAATTTGTCTCATAAATGTGTTCTTTGTTTCTCTAAATTATTTATGTAACATCTTCCCACATATATAAATGTACCTTCCAAAAATACATATCATAATTGATTTCCAAAATAAAAAAGCGTTTAATATTTGTCCTTTGGCACATATTGATGTCTACTTAATATACAATATGAATTTTAAGATGCAATGTGGTGAAACCATCAGTGAGCACAGCCAACTGATAGGTCATCCACAGAGTGGTCTGTGAGACTTTCTTGGTCTGAAAATAACATTTCCCTGTTCCCTACTAACCCATTGTATATTTAATTTTAGTTCTTGTTCTTATTCAGTCTGTTGTACTTTGAATGCCTACAAGAAACACCCAGTAGAAAAGACTGAAACATTTACTTACCGCACCCCTCCCACTAGTTTGCTCAATTAGCACTTCTTAAGCCCTCTATTATGGCAGTCATTGTGGTACAATCAAACAGTGACTTGCCTCTTGACAAGCAAGTAAGTTTTGTGTCTTGTTCAATTTTGTACCAACCCTGCAACGGCAGGACATTTTAGGAGCTAGGCAAGGTATACATATATGGGTGACTCAATAAAATACGTATATTAGGAATTAGGATTAAATCAAGTTATTTTTGATTCAGTGTAAAGCAATAATGGTCTATGTGGGTGCAGAGTGAGAAAGTGTGGCTCAGTAATGTTTAGAGGCAGAACTTTCCACTTTACTTTTTTAAAATAGTAAACAAAAAAGTTACATATTCTGTTTCTTCATCTGTAAAATGGGGATTATTATAGTGATTGCATCGTTTAGCTGTATCGACTGAGATATCAAGAAAGAGCTCAGCAAAGTGGTCAGCATATAATATTCTCCAAATGTTAATGATTCATATTTTTATAATACTGAAAAGCACCAAAGAAAAATTATGAATAATTCGTACTAATATGATCTGGACATAAACCCTCTAATAATAATTTAGTGTGTATTTTCCAGTAAGGAATATATATACGTGTGTGTGTGTGTGTGTGTGTGTGTGTATGGCATGAATTTGAAATAGAAATTTATATATACTATTGCAAAACTAAGATTTTCACTTAAAATTTACCATGAGTATTTACCTCATACTATAAATATATGTTTAAGGTAATATTTCAGTGGTGTTTAAATTTGTATCATGTAGATCTACTATAATTGATTCACCTCATGTTTTATTGTATCTTTATCAACTAAGAAGTACTTTGAAAAAAAAGTAGAATGTCAAGAAATGTAACCTATTGGGGCATCTGGGGGGCTCAGTCGGTTAAGCATCTGCCTTTGGCTCAGGTCGTGATCCCAGGGTCCGGGGATGGATCCCCACATCAGGCTCCCTGCTTCTCCCTCTCCCTCTACCTTCTGCTCCACCTGCTTGTATTCTCTCTCTCTCTGTGTCAAATAAAAGTAAAATCTTAAAAAAAAAAAAAGAAATATTACCTATTAAAGATGTTCATTTGATGGGAGTGGAAAGTATGTAAGTAAACATGTAGTTCTACAGTTCAACAGAATGATGAATAGGTTTACTTGTCCTTATTATGGGGAATGGGGAGCTCTGTGGTATCCTGGATCAAAAAAAATTCTGTCAGTAAATAGGCTGTAATTCTTAGTGAAGATAGATTACGTGTAACAGTGCTAAGTTAAAAAAATAAAGTTTCAACATTTACTTTTAGAGCAATATGAATTTTATACCATCTAATTTATGAATATTAAAATATTAAAAAAGAACAGAATATTTTTTGTATACGAAGTTATAGCACTACAGATGAGGCTAGCAAATGAAATTGTGAATTTCAGATTTCAGAACTTCTTGCATTTATATTCATAAAAATAAATTACTTTTTATGAAATAAGAATTAGATAAATAGTCACATAGTATAAAATATATGAGTAAATGACAACTTACTTTGTTACTTAAAATTTACATTGTCCTAAAATTTAATTAGCCTCATCATCATTATGAACTAGTTTTGGAGATGTGTCTTCAAACTTCTGGAATTTTTCTGATCTGTTACTGGCAGGACATCATTGACGTTTTAGATTTGTTAAGTGCTATTAAGAATTGCTAGTTGGTTTTTGTTAAGAGATATTTGTTTTAGCTGTTTCTTGTCTTCTGTCAAATGTCTAAAGCCAAGAAAGGCTGGCCATTGCCGCAGGCAGGACCCTGTGTCAAGTAAAAGTATTAAAATTTCCACACATGGACGCCATTTGACTCATTCTATACAATTAATTGCTTGCTAAATGTTGTTTTCCTCTCTGAATAAAAAGCAATTTGAGGGGAAAATGTGGAAAGATTAAAGTGTAAGCCTTGGATTAGCTGAAGAAATGGGTTCATTTTGAATTACGAAGTAGGACCTTGTGTTCTATCCATCCCTGGGGGAAAAAATGCTCATAATTAAATATGACTTCAGCAAGTTTTCTTACAAAGACTTTTCATTGAGTGGCAACCCTATGTCAGGGCCTGTGGCAGGAGTGGACTGCAAAGATGTGTGAGATATGGTACCTGCCTCAAAATTCAAGAAGACAAGCACATTTAAAAACAGCAACAAAACTATAATCCAATGCAGGTAAATGTAGAAGTTAAGTATCATCAAAATAATGGTAACATAAAAAGTCTTAATTAGTTCTTCCCAATGTTGATAGAGGGATGCTTCAGAGGGGTGATGTTTCATCTGAATTTTAAACAATGGAGAGGAATTTATCTAGGCCAATAGAGAAGGCCATTGGAAGTAGAAGAAATTGTGTTTGTCCCACACAAACACACATACACACAGGTAGAAACACTGTTGAGGTAGAAACTATTATTCTGGGGTAATAAGCAAAGGTATCAACTGATAAAGACAGTAAAAGGCAGATAGAGACAAGTCAGTTCACAGAGTCTTTTATGCCATGCCACAAATTGAATTTTGGATAAGTAGGAATCACTGAAGATTTTTTGTAAGAAGTGACTTGAATTTTGCATTTTAGTAGGAAAATTCTGATCAGGTCTATAGAGGTAGAATTAGCTGTTGTCAAGAGGAAACATAAGATAAAATTTGGAGGCTGTTGCCAAACAGAACTAATCATTGCATATCACCTGCAGGGACTCTTCTGGACATGGTGACAAAGTCCAAAGGAAGAATGTGAAGATGGGACTGTCACATTGTCTTGAGGAACTCTTCTAGTGCAAGCAGATAATCAGTAACCACATAGGCAGTCTAACCTCAAATCCTGTGCTCTTAACTGAAACGGAGCATGCCAGTCATAATACTCTCATCTTAGCCAAAGTCCCTCCCAGGTTCATTACTCAAGTTCATCCAAAAGAGACATAGCTGCTCAAGTCTAACACAGTCTTACACAAACCAGTGAAATGTAAATATGCTTCTAATAATTTAAATAATACGGAAAACTAATTCTGAAAGTAAAAGTTTTAAAATAATTAATTCTAGGTATTATCATATTGATACTCTGTGGGTGCAATGAGAAATTACTAATACTTTTTTTAAAGATTTTATTTCCTTATTTGAGAGAGAGAAAGAGAGTGAGCGAGCGAACGAGAGAGACAGAGAGAGCACTAGCAGTGGGACAGGCAGAGGGAGGGAGAGAAACAGACTCCCCACTGAGCAGGGAGCCCGACCTGGGGCTCCATCCCAGGACTCTGGGATCATGAGAAATTTCTAATGTTTTCGAACGCACATACATACTCGCCTAGATATGAATAGAAGAAAGAGAGTGAGAGCGAGAAGGAAAGAAAAGATTAAGTTAGGGCCACTTACTAGTTATAAATGAGAGGTATCATCTCTACATAGTTTTCAAACATGTCTTTTCAAACCAAGAGAAGTGAGCTTAGCTAGTGGATATATTCGTAGCATTTGTATATGGAGTTGTCATTCAATTAAAATCTATTCTCTGAACCATATCACACGAAGACCCAGCACTAAACTATGCTAACCAGAACAATAAGATCCTAAATCATCTTCAAACCTTGCACTCCGGTCTTACTGTCATTATAGCAATGTGATAAACCAGAGAGCCCACAGTGCTTGCTATAAATATATTGGCTATGAGTATAAAGCAATCACTCTGAATCCATAAACTACACATGTACATCAGCTTCATGCCCTTACTTTATTGTTACATCTGAAATGATGCCAACACATCATTACATGTCCTGTTGAGGAAAATTGTTGTACTTCTTAAGGATTTAGAACTCATAGTGGGACATACATATTGGGTTACAGTACCTTCATTTCCTGGTTGTGCTACACCAGATATCCTGACTATTATCAGAAACAGCTTTTCATTCAACTATTCCAATTACCACCCCCCAACAAATAAGCTCCCTCAATTATATAATCTAGGAACTTTGTATCCTTCTTTCCTTTTTAAATCTTTGATTATTTAGAAGGGATTTGCATCTGGAATCTATCTTTCATGGAAGGATGCTTGGGCAGCTTCTCCAAAATAAGTCAAGTTCTTAAATAGTTAAAAATTAACAGTATACATTATCAACATCTCCTGGTTCTTATGGGTTCGATTTTGTTATATGAAGAAACTAATGGGTCAGACAGCAAATGTTTTTAGTCATGGATGACATCTGGCTTAGCAAAAGCTGAGTGACAGTGACAAAAAGTATAGTTAAAGAGCTTCTAACAAGATGGTAGATAACGCTACTGTACAATGTAATTGTCAAGTAATTGAGTACATAACTTCTTAAATGACATATTTCAACAGAAAAATGATTGGAAAATATGTTTTTCTGATCTAAGTCTTTAAAGATTTGTATTGATTTATTTGAGAGAGAAAGCGAGAGAAAGAAAGATCAGGTGCAGGGGCAGAGGGAGAGAGGAAATCTCAAGCAGACTGTGCTAAGTGTGGAGCCTGGCTAAGCACAGAGCCCAACTCAGGACTCAATCTCACGACCCTGAGATCATAACCTGAGCTAAAATCGAGTCAGACACTTAACAAACTGAGCCACCCAAGAGCCCCTTTGATCTAAATCTTTAAATGTTCTTTCATAGTTTATACAGATTTAGAAAACATTTCTTTTGTATCATATGAGATATTTCTTTCAACTTATAGTTTTGCATGAATGTGTATTGTAATGATAATGGATAATGCCTGGCATGTATGTAGAATTTTTCATAAACTTTAGTATTGATAATCTGTGAACAAATACCTTTCCAAATTGATCAGGTTACTAAAAGGTTATTTTCACATATATCTTTTATATTTCTTTAAATTGACAGACTATTAATTCAGCTAATTCTACAAATCAACATATTATCATATTATGTTATTTATGAGAAATAATACATAAATGACATAAATGATTAGCAAGTTATTTGGTTTGTGGTCTTATTGCTGTCCTTTAAATCAGATCAGATTCAATCATATGCATATATAGTACTATATGCTTATTTACTTATTTTAAATCAAAGTATCAAGGAAAGTAGAGGGCAAAAAACATCTAACTATATAGCTAACACACTGAACAAATTTGGTTGTAGGTATGACCTCTCAATAACCAAAATAGACAAGAGCACAAGAATATCTCTTCTTTCTCTATCCTCATTAGCAAACTGTTGAGATTTTATTCCAAATAAGAAACATAATACTGTTAGATTTTGGAAAATCATACTTTGCCTTTACCTCTGCCCCCTTGGCGCCAGCACACACACAAAAGGATCCTGGTGAAACCAATTTATTAGGAGCTATTTTCTTTTACCCTTAAAAGTCCCAACCAAAAGCTTTTATGTTTGGGGCATTTAAACCAAGAATACCTTTTTTGTAGTGCTCTCTTTCAAAGCACTCAGGCCATGCGCTTTGCCTTTATTTTAGAATGGTAATGCTTTCTTTTTAAAAGACGCTTCCCTTTGCCCCTCAAAGGCACCATTGTCTGCCTGGTTTCCTCAGTTTGGTTGCTTTTAGTCTCTGATAAATTAGTAATGGAACAGAATAGGAGGCTTTGCGGTTCCTGTGCCCTGTTATTAAATTGTGGTTTGGTGCTAAAATATATACACCACAGCCTCTGTAAGTAATGACAGGTAACTGTTTGACTCATTGGACCAGACTCAAAAGAATCACAGAGCTACAAGGATCTTCAAATTCTTTGGTCTGCTCAACTCATGTTTTCAAGGAAGACTGAGGCCTTGACAATTAAAAGACTTGCGTAATAAAGTAAAAACAGCAAGTGACATCGTTTGGGCCACAGAACATTCTGTTTCGTGTGTTATTTCTCTTTGAATAGAATTTCTGATCTCTACTGAAATAGTAAAGAAAATGAATTTAAATTTGGCCCCAAACATTTTTTGAAAAGGTCTGTGAGTCTTATTAAAATATTTTAAGTAATTTGAGACAGTATTTAAAACATTTTTGGCCAGCTATCAACTTGTCAATGATTGCTTACATTCCTATAGGACTCTATTCTTTTCAAAACTTGTCCCTATAAGCTTTTGCCTTCAAAGTTTGTACCCATATTATATCAGATAATGTACAGTTATCTAAAGTAGTGAAAGGAAATATTATTATTTCTGATTTACCTAATCTGAACCCCAATAGCTATATGTTTAAACTCTATTTTTAAAAATCACTTTCCACTTCATATTTACCTATTTACTTACATGCTTCATCCCTTCTACTAAGTACTAAAAGCTTTTGAAGGTAAGGAAACTTCTTTCTGTTTGTTTTTAGAAAGGGAAAGAGAGAAGGGGGCGGGGAAGAGCAGAGGAAGAAGGAGAGAGAGAGAATCTTAAATAGTATCTATGCCCCACTTGTGGTTCAGTCTCACAACCCTGAGAACATGACTTGAGCTGAAATCAAGAGTCAGAGGCTTAAGCAACTAAACCGCCCAGAGGCCTCCAAGGCAAGGAAACTTCTTAAGCATCTTTCAGGACCCCACCGGTTCTAGCACATGGCTTCACAGAAATAGGCCTTCAGTGTGTCTATTTAGTAAATAAATAAATGAATTTCTCTTTAACAGATTAGAGAGTGTGCATACAAAAATATTTTCTCAAGGTCACGTAGGACATTAGAAGAGTTAGGACTAAAATATTGTATTCATTTCATCGCCTATTAATACCAGAATACTTGAGCAATGATTCGGAATGCCAATATTCCAACAAGGCCCTTCTGAGAGGAACAGCTTTTCCCTAGCCCTTCCTGAAGAGACAGTGTTTACAACCTCCATCCCTCTGTCCTCCCCAACCAGAGCTGATAGGTTGCAGGGTGGGCAGGGCATCAACACAAATGACATGGGGCAGCACACAGACTGACCAGTGACTCTGAAGCCGAAAAGCATGACGTACAGAGTGGTTGGAGAGACTATAGTAGGTTGGCCGAACACCAGCTGATGCTGGGAGGGCGAAGGAACTATGAGTAAGCAGAGGAACCTGCTTAGGAAGGAGAAGGAGAGGAGACTGTAGCATATGTGCAGGAAAAAATGGAAATGCCATGAGAGACAGAGGATGAAGCCTGTAGGAGAGAGAAACCGTGAGAACAGGCGGAAGCTGGAGCTGCCTCACTTTTGATAGCTTTACTTTTCTGTTTCCAGTACTAGCCACATGCATCTTGAAAATGAAACCCCTTTCTCATGAGGTAAATTGAGGAATATCGTTCTCTTGTAAAAATAATGATAATAAACTTAGGGACAGGCATAGGAATTCATGCCCTCTGCTTCAGAAAGGTGAGCATATTTCCACGACTCCACAGTGCCTACTTACTAATTCTCTATTTTATGGAGTGTTACAGGACTTTCAGCACAGATAATTAAATATTTGCCACCTATTTAAAGATGTATTATAAAATCTTCTCTGGCTAGTTGATTTTAAGATTTATTTCGGATTCAAATTGTGTTACAGTATTTCTCAGTACTGTAAACCAAATCACCCTAACAAATCAAATAAAGAAGACAAGTGGATTGCATCTCAGTAGGGGGTTTCTAAACCCATGAACTGGATTTCAGTGCTGGTTGTTTTCATCCATGCACTATTTTTCCTCTGATCTAGCTAACACCTCGACCTGGATTGCTCCCATGCTGCAAGAATATAAAGTTGCATTTTGAGAAAATACATTTGATTTTTGTGAGACTCCGAGATGGAGTTGAAGAAATGGTGAATTCAGAAAAAGCTCCTAAAAGAATATAGTCTTCAGAAATATACACGAACTGTTGTCCACAGCCATGAGTTGTAGACTAGTTGGACTGTCACCTCTAACTTGGGACCAAAGAAGTTGATTCTTAAGAATCTTTGAGCCAGCTGGTGGTGGTTTTAAAATATGTCCTGAAATTCTTTGATATTTCTCCCCTTAAGAGGTGGAGCCTAATTCCCCTCCTCTTGAGAAGGGATGGATTCAGTGGCTAAATTCTAATATGGTGCTAGGGGTGATATGTGATTGCAGAAAATTGGTCATAAAAGCATTGCAGTTTCCTCCTTTCTCTCCAATCCCTCGCTCTGCCATTGCATGAGGTCACTCAGTCCTATGGAGAGATCCACATGGCAAGGAACTAAGATGCCTGCCAACTGGCCAGTGAGGGACCAAGGCCTCCAGCCAATAGCCATGTGAGTGAGCCATCACAGAAGCAGATCATCTCCTGGTTAAACCTTCAGATACTCGGTGATGACTTCGCTGCAATCTCATAAAAGACTCCAAGCCACAAGCATCCTGTGAAGCCACTCCCATAGTCCTGACCTACAGAAACTGTGAGCTAATACATATTTGCTGCTTTAAGCCAAAGGTCATTTTGTTACCCATAATAATTAATACCCTGTCCTACATCATACACAGATACCATCAAAATCAAAGTTACTTAATGTTCTAATATTCAAATTGTTTTAATAACTCCATATTTATCATAAGTTACACATAAAATAATTTATTCTCAAAATGTTCAGTGTGGGGCACCTGGGTGACTAAGTCATTAAGCGGCTGCCTTTGGCTCAGGTCGTAATCCCAGAGTCCCAGGATCGAGTCCCACATCGGGCTCCCAGCTCCATGGGGAGTCTACTTCTTCCCTTGACCTTCTCCCCTCTAATGCTCTCTTTCACTCTCTCAAATAAATAAGATCTTTTAAAAAAATGTTCAGTGTGTATTCCTAACATGTTATGCTTTGTAGAGGCTAAATGGATTAAATTGTTCAATCAACAGAAGTTTTACATGTTTTTCTTAAAGGAAAAGCAAAATTAACTTTCTCCAAAACTGATTAGTAACGTTAGGAATCCCCAAAGATTCTACATCCTCTAACATATTTTTTTATTCATTTCTTAAATTGCACTCGTTTCAATTTTAAGTTTTAAAAGGAACCAAATGGAAGAATTTCTTACATGTTTCTACATTGTTATTCTGAGAATTCTTTGGGCACCTCTTCATGCTGAATTCTAAATCAATAACCTTGCATATGCTTGAAGTATCTCTCTGTATTTATGAACATATATATGAATACTAAAATGCATATGTTGTTTTTCATTCCATTTTTATTTATTTATTTATTTATTGCTGTTGTCGATTAATTCCTCCCCAGAAGCAGCTGCCCGTGGGTGGTGGGTAAATTCACTGCTTATCTCACAGAATCTTTTTAAGATGACTTATAAAGCACTTTATAATCTGGTGATGTGAAAGAAATATTTGGAGTGTGTGTGTGTGTGTGTGTGTGTGTGTGTGAATATGTAAGGTGGATGTTTAAAATCTAAAAGTCAGATAATTCTGCTCAGTGCTTAGATCAGTGGGCTAGAAGCTATCAAGCTATCAGACCTGACTTATCTTGGGTAATATGTGGCTCTTACCTCTGCTTTTCTTCTTCAGCCCTAGGATTACAGACTTAATGGTTTCAATATTTCCATATACCCTTGCAAATCATTTTCTGATTGTCTTATTGTAGCCTTGGTAGGGGAATGGTTCTGAAATACTTTGATGACAGGGAATCTCAAAATGGTCCACCAGCCGGAGCCTCCACCATTTATCCTATGTTATGGTTATTTATTATTGTATGACAATCCACTCAAAACGTAGTGGCTCAAAACAGTGACCATTTCTTACAACTCAGCATTCTGTGGGTTAGTAATCTGGCAGCTAATTCTTGGGCCCATGTGATATGACTGGCGTCGCTTGGTGGTGTCTGTCTGCCCTTAGCGTGGTGGGCTCTTCTGAACCTATCTAGTTCTCCATGTAGTTACAAGAGACAGGAGAAGAAAGCTGCCTGTCTCTTTTAAGCGCTGGCCCAGAAATTCCTACAGTATCATTTCTGCCATTGTCTTTTGGTTCAAACTGTTATAGAACACTTAAGTTAAACGACTTAATAGAAAAATCATCAAAAAAAAGTGTGACATCTCTAATCTGCCACACCCTAAAAGATACACAAAGATACACACTCATATACAAATATGGCTCATATATCACAGATGTCACTAGAGAGAAACTAAAATTATCCATCATCTATATTTCAAATGAACTATAATGTAATGTTCACACGACAAAGAAATTAGAACAAAAAACTTCAGTTACACTGAAGTTTGCTTAAGTAGAAATGTATTTTAATGCCAATCATGACCATTAATATCAAAGAAATTGATTAGAAAAATAGCAGTCATTTTAAATTATGAAGCTGTATTAAAATGATCAGTATTGTCCCTTTAGTTAAACCAATGTATATTCTTTTGTGTATTAAAAGGAAATTGAACCATTAAAGAATCAGAGAGTAAAAATATATAGGGGTATAAATTGATACAGTGGAATGTTGTCATTTTATTTTGAGTCCTGTTGGATAAATAGTGGATATATTTTGGTACATTGGTATTTAGAATCTCAATACTTAAAAGGTCAAACACACAGAAGCCTCTTTACCTATAGCAGCAAAATGACATCATCTGTAGCCTTTATAGCTACAAACATTTTTCAAAGACAGCAATTTATGGATGCTCTTCTAAGAATTAGTCAATATATTAGCTTTCTTTAAAATATACAACTGCAGCAGCAAGCCACATATATTTTATTTGGCCTTGCTAATATTCTCTGAGTTCTAGGAGCTATGGATTTTTCAGATATTTGGCTGAAACTCAAAATGAAAAATCATTTTAAAAAATAGAAAAGCATTTCATTCTTCAAAAATGCTAAAAATATATGATGCAAAATGTCATAGTTTGGCTGTAATAGCAAAATTCTTAGAATCAATCAGTCAAAAATAACTGTGTTATTTAGGCGCAATTTGAAGGCATACAAACTAAAAACAGTATTTTAAAACCATCTATAAGAGCTTGATGGCTTCTTTATACACTGATAGCTATTTGCCTTGTAAAAATAACAATTGAATGAGCACAGAGAATAGACTACCATAGAAAAGGTTGCCTTTTATGTAGAACATGCACTCAATAGCATTTACCTATTTAGTCTGGGCCAAGGGCAAGAGGGTACTTCAGTAACAACCCAGGCTCCCCCCGTTTACCACCATTTCCACTATATAATCCCCTCACAGTAAAAGCAAGAAGCAAACTAAAACTCACATAAACACCCCAGATTGGGAGATGTTTTATGCGTGTTTACCTTGCCAGAATAAAAATGGACTTGGGAAAAAGTACTTGGCCCAATGATTTATGTTTTATTCATTCATTATTCAGAATATATTTATAAAGAGCCTACTGTGTGTGAGATACTTTTGTTGTCCTGGGCATAGGGATTAATATACACATAGCTCTTGCCTTCAATCTACTGTGAAGCTAAAGGGAAAGACAGATATAAACAGGTAGTTACACTAGAGTTTGAAAAACACAATCACTGGGGTAAGTATGGGACCCCATGGCATCTACAGGTGAAACAGCTAACTCGGTCTTAGAATAATGGAGAGGTATTTCCCAAGAGAAGTACCAGAAAGACATTTGGGAATTCAATGGGCCAAGAAAGATGTGGAAGGCAGAATAAAAAGAAAAGAATCTGAAAATGTCAGGAGATTAGAAAAAAGAAGTGTTAGTTGGAGCAATTAGCACGGTATGGGGAGGGTAGCAGAGGCGTATGGAGATTTAAGTGGTAAGATGAGTAACATCTGAACTGACACTACTAAGCAAAAAAAAAAAAAAAAAACTTTGAAAAGAGAATGCAAGAGAAAGGGAAGCATTCCAAACAGAGAAATGTTTCTAAAGCCAGAAAGTATACGCTAACCAGGAGGACCAGAGGGGTAAACATAAATCAGATCATGAAGCCCTCAGTATGAAAATGAAAAATATTATGTAATGCTTAATAGAGAATCTTTGAAGGTTTTTATTTTTTTTTCTTTGAAGATTTTTAAATTTGACATCATATTTGGTTTTAGAATGATCTCTGACTTGGAAAAAATGAATTGGAGACAGAAAGATCAAGAGAGTGCTGCAGAAATTCAAGTAGGGGATGGAAAGCTGAAAAAAGGAGCCTTTCTAGCTCTTACTAGCAGTCTCCCCAAAGTTCTCCCAGGTTCTACCCAGTCCTTACCACAAAGCCAATGCCAGATATGTTTGTTTTACTTTTCAGCAAAAACCCTACTTCTGCTTAAGTTTCAGTTTTAGTTACTACTGTATGATAAGCCATCCTAAATTTCACTGGCTTAAAACAAGTCATTTTTTCCCCCTCAAGATTCTGTGCATTTACTGAGCCACTTGGCAAGTTTTCTGCTCCTAGGGATGTTGGCTAATGCTAAAACATCTCCTTGTACGAGTGGGTTGCAATGACCAAGATGGCGCACTCACATAGTTCACCCATGCTGGCAAACTTGGACACCTTGGCCTCTCTTACCAGGTAGTCTCAGAGACTCCTAGTCTCCATGTGTGTCCTCTTTAATGGTCACTCCAGAAGATTAGCCAGTGTTCCAAAAAGTCACTCAGAGTTCCAAAGCTACTCAGCTTTTTAAAGATTTAGACCCTATTCATTGATGATTCCTACTGCTCACAAAAGTTGAGCCTATACTCTGATTGAGATCCTTAATTATGATTAGGATTCAAGAGCATTTTCTTAGGATCCTTGCCTGGAAAACAAAGCAACCGGAGCATGGTTAGATGCCTCACAATCACACCATGGAGGTCCTTAGGGTTGGTGTTTTCATTTAGCTGATGATATTTAATGTAGAAACCAGGACCAAAGTGAGAGCATGTGATATGGCTATTTCAGAGATATTTCTGATAAAATACATGAATACTAAAAAGTCAGTCTTTTCATGGTCCCCTCCTTCACCTGGATATAGGATATGATACTACACAATAAAGATTGTAAACCTGTAATAATGCTACCTGTTTTGTAAGGTTGCCAGAAAACATTTATTTGATCAATAATTAATTGAGTCTAATTTATCACCATCTGCTAAGTAGCAGGAAAGAAAAACATAGTATCATCCTATCTGTTTTAAATTAAGCTTTTATGTAATGCTCAGTCATTCTACGATAAAATGTGTAGCCTCTCAGAGTTTTTGGGTTTTTTTTTTTTAAAGATTTTATTTATTTATTTGACACAGAGAGAGAGAGAGAGAGATCACAAGTAGGCAGAGAGGCAGGCAGAGGGAGAGGGTGAAGCAGGCTCCCTGCTGAGCAGAGAGCCTGATTCGGGGCTCCATCCCAGGATCCTGAGATCATGACCTGAGCCAAAGGCAGAGGCTTAACCCCCTGAGCCACCCAGGTGCCCCACCTCTCAGAGTTTTTAGCCATCTGGCCCCCTCCTCAGATTTATTCCAATATGTCATTTTACCGTGTGATGGGGGGTATGGTCTGAGCCACCTCATTATGTGTGTGGAAAATTTAATTGTTGAATAAGATATCCTTTGGCTCTCTTTGTTCCTGGGGCCATAACCCTTGTCTAGTTAATTTTTGCTTACCCAGTTTGTTCTGTGCTGTAGTGTGATTCAGTTTAATGTGATTTGACTGGTAAGAGCTGGTTTGTTCCGAATTCTGCATCTGTCATTCCATATCCACTGAGTGTTTTATCTTAAACTGCTTGAACTGTCCTTTCCAATAGCCCTGTGGCAGGTCCCTGAGTCTGAGTCCCAGGGGCTTCCAAGCCATTCCACCAGGCACAGTGAGTGCATCTGAGTGCCACACATGCTAGAGGTCAAAGATGCAGCTAAAAAATATAAACTCTTTCTGCCCAACACCAGTGGACTATTGAGTTCCTTTTGCTAGGCTGAGAATTCAACTGCTCTATTATCTGGGGAGTTCTTACTCTCCAGAGGGCTCCCTCTGCCTTCAATATACTCTTTCCTAACCTAAGGCCAAAGATGATAAATCCATTTTATTAATTATTCACCACAGAACCCAGGACTTATTCAAGGTCTTCTGTATTGTATAAAGTACATTTTACTAAGCTTAATCTCATTCAAAGAGTTTGTTCTTAAGTTGTTTAATCAGGAAGCTTTATATGGAAAATTTATTCTGCTTTGTATTCTTTTTTTTTTTTTTTTTTTTTTGAAAGAGAGAGAAGAGAGGCAGGCAGAGAGAGGGGGAAGCAGGCTCTCTGCTGAGCGGAGAGTCCGATGCAGGGCTTGATCCCAGGACCCTGAGATCATGACCTGAGCAGAAGGGAGAGGCTTAACCCACCGAGCCACCCAGGAGCCCCTCTGCTTTGTATTCTTAAGGGCCTTTAATGCCAGTTGCTTTCAAAAAAGAATGTAGAATGTAAACTTTTGGAGTATTACATGTCTAATTGAAAAAGAATCATACTAACAGAAATATTAAATTCTGGTACATAAAATTTTAACTATACCACCATATATCCCTTTTAAAGTATCAAAGTTATTTTCTATATTATATCCTAAGTATAAAATATAGCAATATAAAATATGTTTTATTTTTTTCCTTATACCCAGTTTAAGGAAAATCTTACTTAATCTTATTTTGCATTTGTATACTATATTTTCATGTGTATGCTATATATTAAATTATTATTGGATTAATTAAATCTAAATTTAATATCTATTTTTAATCCCTGGTGGAGCATATCGAATCAATCACTGAAAAGGTAAAAACATCAGCTCGACTCTAGGTGTTTTTGAATAGATGTGTCTAAAACTTCTAGGGTATATGATATCTAAAGTTTACAAAGGAAGAATATTATATTTGCTTGGAATGATTCATACCAGCACTTGGATATTTCTACATAAAAATATGATAGGGGCTATCTATACATTATTAAAACTACTCCTTGAAAAGCAACAAATCTAGCTTAAGCATTAATGGTAAGAAGACATTTATATGTGATCTTATTATTTATTTATTTTATTAAAAATTTTTTTTTCCTGAAATGACATATTTTTGCTACTATCATAGTTGTCTTAATTATTTTGGCATTGTGCAACCCGACATGTTGAAGGAGAGAATGAAAGTAATTGCATGCATAATTTAAAGCAGTTAAAACATGGGTAAGAGCATCTAGCAATTGTTCAGTTCTCTTAGCTAATTTTCTTATATTCTGCATGTATAAATACAGGCATTCTGAAGAGGCTTTGTCATTTGTTTAGTTAATTTGATCAAGGAAGCCACTAGCTATAATTAGTGAATAAAGTTTAGGCTTTTTAAAATTTTTTAATGGTTTTCTTGATTTTTTTATTAAATGTATAATTGTATAATTGACAGTATTCTCCTTTCTTCTGTGTAGACAAAATCTTAATGAGCAATAAATCATCTTCTTTCGTGGTCTTAAAGCAGGTTTTAATCATAACCTTACCCAAGTTAAATGTTAACATTTTGGTTGATAGCAAGTTCCACTAAAATGAAATGTTACTGTAATTTCTTGTATTAAGTGGCCATACTTAAGCCAAAGAGTTGCTAAAATTAACTAAAAATGCCTCGTTACCTGAACTTTAATGAGCCAAAGTTTCATGCTTAATTATATTGGTTGAAAGTTCCTAACTTAACTGATGTAATGGAAATGGAAGCTAGAAAGGTCGCCTTATTTTATTAGTTGTAATAATGCCTATTGTTTTAATGATGAAAAATGTCTAAGAGTTCTTATAAGATCTTGAATATCATGAAAACAACAGCCTCATCTAGCTCTGAGCCCATTGGCTTATGTTGCTGGATGATCACCAGCAGGGTTTAATTTTAAACTTGCTAACACAAAATAGTAACTGGAAAGCAATTTGTTTCACTTTTTTTCCCTTAGTAAAATTATGATGGAAAACTGTTCACCTGGGAAAATCCAAATTCATATCATAAACATAATGCTGCTTATAAGGAGTACTAATGATATACTTTATGAATTTTAATTTCTGTTTGGAAGTCAGCAAGTGTGCATTCTATAAATGTAAACCATCTGTTGGCACCTTCTAAAAGACTAGATTTCAGTCCATCCCAACATGAATTATTTATTTTGATGGATTTCTTTTCCTAAGCAAATTCAAGGTTGTGTATATGTGAGTGTGAGTGTGTGTGTGTTAATCTGTTTTTAATCTGTAATAAAGTTTCAAAATCAGGGCATGCATAATTGCAAACCTAAAAGATAAAAGTGCTCAACAATTTGAAATGTGTTTGTTTTCCATAATAAGATGCTTGTGAATTTAAGAAACACCATTTAACATTAGATCAAAGGTGAAAAAAATGGGAAGTAGCACAATGAGAAATTTTTGAAATTTTAATGTTTTAACATTTCACTCACGATATCAGAAATTCCCATTATTACTTACCAAAAAAGAGAAACCCATAGCTAATCCATTGGGACTTGCACCTGCTCCATAGTTATAAGTGACATGCAATGGCAGAAATGAACATTTTAATATATTCACTTCACTAGAACATTTAGTGTTTTTTTGAACAAATGCAAAAAATCTCATTAAGGTTAACTTAACAGGCCTTGTTACATTGCCAGTATTGCATTTTTAAAAACATAATTCTTGTTGATCAATATATAAAATGGTCCTTATGAGTTAAAAATTACTGCACATAGTTGCACTTTCCTCTTTTGAGTTTATATTTAACTTTTTGTCTTTCAGTGAAACATTTTTATTAGGTAGGACGGAGACAGTCAGTGCACATTAATGAATCTATACTTCAGGTAGGAAAGAAATTGGTGTCCGAGGGATTTTTTTTTTAAACCATGTTCAACAGGTAATGGTGTAGAGGTTAAAAAAAAAAAAAAGAAGTTGTGCTGTAGGACAGTTGCTTCAAAATACTCGAACAAATTTCATAGACAAATACCTCAGACGTTTACCTTACAAATTAGGACAAGATTTGAACAAAGCTGTAAGAATCAAAATTTTCGTGGTTTAAAATAAATGCTTCCCATTAATATTTTAAAATTTGCTGATTTTCCTAAGGCTATCACATATTTTTAAAAGAGTGGGCCCTAGTTGAAGCAAGATAATTACCCTAGAGCTACAGATTCTCTTTTTATTTCTTTATATGGTCATTATTCCATTTTGTAACATGAGCAAATTAAATCAGCTGTGAAAAGTCTGTTCCTCTTTGCACCAAAGACCAAGTTCCTGCTGTACATAGACTTGATTGTGCTTATGTGTATTTCCATAACACTTGTTGCCATTGGAGAGCTACAGCTGCAGTCACCATCTCTGGGCTGTTCCCTCCCATCCCTTTCACCCTCCAGCAATTTTTGTTCTCTTCCATTCAGGCAAATTTGAACTGATTAAATGTTCTTGGATTATGCAAGGAAGCCATAGGACAATGTAGCCGTGAATGCCCTATTGCATTTCACTCTAATTTCAACTGCCTATAAATTTTATCTTGGGTCTTTGAAAATGTATTATTCCTCTAGGCAACAAATCCAAAACACTATTTAATTCAGATGAATAATTGATTCTTGACTGTGGAAAAAAAATCTTAATGCTGCAACAAAAAGAACCTGTATTCCTCTTCTTATCCAAACTACCTTCACCAAGCATAATCCTCCCTGCCTCTAACACACACACAAATTCTTCTTAGTCTAGGTGCCCATTAGAAATTAAGTGCAACAAATATATTGAGTAAATGGTATCACAAAATCCTATTGGTTTATAAAAAAGTAAATGTTGAGCAGAATTTATATTAAGCCTTTTCACAATCAAATGAAAGTTTTCTTACTATTATATCTGTCAACTTTTGCTCATCATATTCCTGTATTTCATGTGTTTATTCTATTCAGAAACCCTTCCACATAAGGAATGTCATTAATTTTGTATGGACATCACTTAACTTCTGTTTTCAAAGTTCATAATAAATATCATATCTGTGTTTTTGTTAATGGTGGAAATCATGAGTGCAGTTACTGCTCAGATAACCTAAAGCCTAGACCCAGTGAGTTATTCCTCTTACTTAATTAGAAGGGACATGTAAACAAAGCAGAGTGAAGTTAGTTGCTCCTGGTCCCTGCTCATCCTTCATTTGCTGGTTTTTTTAATGCTTTCATTTTGCAACTTTATCTTGTTCCATTCTACCTTCAATTTTGTATCAGTCCACTTCTTCTCTATCTTAACTATGACTATTCTACAAAGACCATCATTCCCTCTCAAACTACTGCAGTAACCTCCATTTTACTTCCCAACACCCACGTTGGCCATATTCCAGTCACTGTCACCACAAAAGCCAGAGTAATCTTTTAAAACGCAAAGCAGATTATTTCATTCTCCAGCTTAAAATATTTATGATAAAATAGAAAAAGTTGCACTTCACATATCTATACATTTAAATTTTAAGACACCCAAAATGAAATTAAGAAAATATTAGAATGGAATTAAATATAAAATACTATAGACTGACTTTAAGATTACCACCTTCAGTGGTGTGTAGAGAAAAATTATCTAGCTCCAATATAAAAGTACTAGGGAAAAAGAAAGATTGAAAATTAATGAGCTAAGAAATCAACTCACAAAGCTCGGGAAATAAATAGGGGGCATCTGGGTGGCTCAGTTGGTTAAACATCTGATTTGGGCTCAGGTCACGGTCTCAGGGTCCTCACTCAGCAGGGAGTCTGCTTGTCCTTTTCCCTCTGCCCCTCCCTTTGCTCATGCTCTCTCTCTCTCAAATAAATAAATAAAATCTTTAAAAAAAACCCCAAAAACAAACAAACAAAACAAAACTAGGGAAATAATAGAGCAAATGCAAAAACTGTGAAAGGAGAAATAATATGAAATGAAAGAGTAAAATAATAGCAAAGATTCAATAGATAAGCACATAAAACAACCTGGCTCTTTGAAAGTCTAATAAAATGGACAAAATGCTGCAAAGATTTAAATAGAATGATCATTGAGGAATGAAGAGAATCATAAGAGACCATTATGATAAAGATACTGAAATAAGAGAATTTCTGGAATGCAGAGTTGTTCGACAAGCCTCTGAAATGTCAAGGGAAGAGGAATGCACTCACACACGCATTACATCTCACACTTAGGAGGCCCTCGGCGATCTCTGTTGACACAGTTCAACATGGTCAAAACTTGGATGCAGTTTATAGAAGAGTGAATGGCAGTTGAGGATGTGTAGCAAATAAAGTGCAAGTAACTGTGCTAAAAGCTTAGCTGTGAAGAGAAGAGGCAGAAAAAAAAACTGGGAAGATAGTACAATGGAGATGAAGGGCTTTTCACAAACTACAGTGAAAGAATCACTGGGAGAGAGAAGTTCAGGAGCTAGGGGTAGGTACTGATAGTATTATTATGTGCCTGAAAGTCTTTGTCAAGGACATTATTTTATGTCTCTCTGTCACTCTTAACCTTTGCAACAGCATGGAGGTCTCCAAGTAAGCTCTGGATATGCCTCCTGTTTTACTGTTCTATGAAATTATTTCAAGAAGTCTTTATATTTTTTTCTTTCTTCTTACTTAATCAAGGGCCAAGGGAGACGCTTCGAGTAGAGTGAAATATCTTTAATTGAATTCGGTGTCTTGGTCTTTATCATCATGAGTATACACGTATTGACTGTGCTGATTGCATTATGTGTAGTAGCAATAGGAGGGTGATGAATATTAAAATATTTTAATCATTAAAACACCTCTAATTAAATTATTTTATTTTTTCCAAGGCTTAATATGGGAATGTTTTCATTTTTGTTGCAACGTTTACATCTATCTTTTCCAAGTTTGTTGATTGCAAATAATTCTTAGCTAGACAATGTGGAGCAGTTTTAAGAGAAGGCTAATTTAATTGGTTTACACCATACCTAGACTTCATCACAATGTCCTCCACATCTGTCTTTTCTTTTGTAACCTTCTTCCTGGTGTAACTCATTCTTTACCTGAAAAATTTTTGAATTTTTCATGTCAGATTTATATAATGAATCAAATATGGGATTCCTTTGGCTCCCCTGCCAAGTAGAAAAGAAAAGGCCCATTTTTACCCTTGTAGATGCTAAGAAACTTTTTTCATTCTAGGAAAATCATCAGTATTTCTAAATACCTATGGTAGAAGAATTCTTTATGAAGTATTAGGGAAAAGTTTGGGGTGGGGTAAAAAAGATTCTATTTTTCTGTATTTTCTATTTTATTCCATTATCCTATTAGGTTCTATTTTTTATTTCTTATCTTTTAGAATTAACTTGCTAACACACTTCATTGTGTTTGCCTTGGAGGAAAAGGAAAACAAAGAAAGAAACAGTTTTGGACATTTACAAAAGTTTTTATTGTTTTGTTTTGTTTTTTAAGATTTTATTTACTTATTTGACAGAAAGAAACACAGCGAGAGAGACACACAAGTAGGGGTAGTAGGAGAGGGAGAAGCAGGCTCTCACGCAGAGCAGGGAGCCCGATGCGGGACTTAGTCCCAGGACCCTGGGATCATGACCTGAGCTGAAGGCAGACACCCAACAACTGAGCCACCCAGGTGCCCTTAGAAATGGTTTTAAAATACCTAGAAGTAGTTTTAAGTAGTAGTAAATGAAATATATAAAGTACTCTGTATGCACATATGGGGGAGAGACAGAAACCAAGAGAGAGGGAGAGAGACGGGGAGAGAGGTGATAAAACATGGAGAACACAAGAGAGACTAAGGAACTTTCAGGTTCTTTATAAAATTTCTTTATAAGTGGCACCTGCGTGGCTCAGTCTTAAGCATCTAACTCTTGGTTTTGGCTCAGGTCATGATCTCAGGGTCATGATCTCAGTGTGGTCAGACAGAGCCCTAGGTGGGCTCTGTGCACAGTGCTCAGTCTGCTTGACATTCTCTCTCCCTCACCCTGTGCCCCTGTCCAATCTGTGTGTTCACATGTGCTCTGTCTCTCTCAAATAAATAAATCTTTAAAACAAACAAACAAACAAAATTGTTCTTGGAGTGCCTGGGTGGCTCAGTTGGTTAAGCAACTGACTCTTGATTTCAACCCAGGTCATGATCTCAGAGTCATGGGATTGAGCCCTGTGTGAGACTCTGTGCTCAGCAGGGAGTCTGCTTCTCCCCTTCTCCCCCTGTCCCTTCCCTCCTGCCCCACCCCCAGCCTCTTTCTCTCTTATGAATAACCATAAGGAACTCAAGAACTTTATACCCATAACCCTAGGTAGCTACACTTTGTTGTCTGAGCATAAAATGTCTTTTATTTTTCTTTATGCAATCCTATTACGTTGGTCAGAACTAATACTGAACAAGCATTAGTTCTTAAACCAAAGTCACATATCTGTACAATATTTGAGAGAACAGTGGACCATGGAAGCAACCTAACACAAGATACTGCCTCATGGAGGTATCCACTTCAGTAGGTGGCTAACGGACCCAACTGGATCTTTCCTTTTGTGGAATCTGAAAGGGAGGAGGAAGAGGAATGGCAGACAAAGGAGAGCAAGAGAAGTTGAGTCCTGAGTGTGGTAGCATCAGATTGCCTCCACTGAATAGACGCACACTCTGAGAGAAAACAGGAAGAGGAGAGTTATTTTAATTTATAACTTGAAAGAAAAGATTTTACCAAAGGTGTTTAAAAATGTTGTCATCACAGTATGCAAAACTCTTGTCCAGAGGAGGGGAAAAAAACATTGGTTGCCAGAGAGACTCAGACCTCAGAGCATTAAGGATAGAGACATAGAGAGCTGTAGCTATTTTGGTAGCTGATAATCTCCTTATTAAGAGTAGGTAATATGGGCCCTCAAGGAAATGGTAGACAATCCAGTCTTAGTAGCCTGGGGAAGATGGCTGGAGAACCAGAGAAGGGAACAGACCCCAAAGTGAGGGAACTGATCTGTGTGCCATTCTTAAAGTTATTCACCGTTCCCTAGCCAAAAAAAAATATACAGCTGGATTTCAGAAGCTACTGGAGATTCTTTAGAATTATAATTTGTTGTATAGCTTTATAATGAATTGTATGTCCATTTTAGCACAGAAGATGGATTTAGGCATTTTCAGTACAATCTGACAGGGAGTTTGGCACAGTCAATAAGAAAGTGGCCACAGAAACTAAATTATCTGCTTCTGAATTTCAGTTCTACAGTCACGGGCTGTGTGATGCTGGGCAAGGTGCTTCACATTTCTTTCTTTTTTTTTTAATTATCATATAATGTGTTACTTGTTTCAGGGGTACAGGTCCGTGAATCAACAGTCTTACACAATTCACAGCACTCACCATACCGCATAACCTCCCCGATGTCCATCACCCAGCCACCCTATCCTTGCCCCTCACCCCCAGCAACGCTCAGTTTGTTTCCTGAGATTAAGAGTCTCTTATGGTTTGTCTCCCTCCCCAGTCCCATCTTGTTTCATTTTTCCCTCCCTTCCCCCCACAACTGCCCCACCCTGCCTCTCAAATTCCTCATATCAGAGAGATCATAGGGATAATTGTCTTTCTCTGATTGGCTTATTTTGCTTAGCGTAATACACTCTAGTTCCATTAACATCATTGCAAATGTCCAGATTTCAGTTTTTTGATGGCTACATAGTATTCCATCGTATATATAAACCACTTTTTTTATCCATTCATCTGTCTAGGCTCTTTCCATAGTTTGGCTATTGTGGACATTGCTGCTATAAACATTGGGGTACACGTGCCCCTTTGGATCATTACATTTGTATCTTTAGGGTAAATACCCAGTAGTGCAATTGCTGGGTTGTAGGGTAGCTCTGTTTTCAACTTTTTGAGGAACCTCCATACTGTTTTCCAGAGTGGCTGCACCAATTTGCATTCCTACCAACAGCGTAGGAGGGTTCCCCTTTCTCCACATCCTCACCAACATCTGTATTTCCTGACTTGTTAATTTTAGTCATTCTGACTGGTGTGAGGTGGAATCTCACTGTGGTTTTGATTTGTATTTCCTTCATGCTGAGTGATGTTGAGCAATTTCTCATGTGTCTGTTGGCCATTTGGACGTCTTCTTTACAGAAATGTCTGTTTATGTCTTCTGCCCATTTCTTGATTATATTATTTGTTCTTTGGGTGTTGAGTTGGGTAACTTCTTTATATATTTGGATACTAGCCCTTTATCTGATATGTCATTTGCAAATATCTTCTCCCATTCTGTCAGTTATCTTTTGGCTTTGTTGACTATTTCCTTTGCTGTGCAAAATCTCTTTATCTTGATGAAGTCCCAATAGTTCATTTTTGCCCTTGCTTCCCTTGCCTTTGGTGATGTTTCTAGGAAGAAATTGCTGTGGCTGTGGTTGAAGAGGTTGCTACCTGTGTTCTACTCAAGGATTTTGATGGATTCCTGTCTCACATTGAGGTCTTTCATTCTATTTTGAGTCTATTTTTGTGTGTGGTGTAAGGAAATGGTCCAGTTTCATTCTTCTGCATGTGGCTGTCCAGTTTGTCCAACACCATTTGTTGAAGAGACTGTCTTTTTTCCTTTGGACATTCTTTCCTGCTTTGTCAAAGATTAGTTGACCATAGAGTTGAGGATCCATTTCTGGGCTCTCTATTCTGTTCCACTGATCTATGTGTCTGTTTTTGTGCGAGTACCGTACTGTCTTGATGATTACAGCCTTGTAATGGAGCTTGAAGTCTGGAATTGTGATGCCACCAACTTCGGTTTTCTTTTTCAACATTCCTCTGGTTATTCGGGGTCTTTTCTGGTACCATACACATTTTAGGATTATTTGTTCCATTTCTTGGAAAAAAAAAAGGATGGTATTTTGATGGGATTGCATTAAATGTATAGATTGCTGTAGGTAGCATAGACATTTTCACAATATTTGTTCTTCCAGTCCATGAGCATAGAATGTTTTTCCATTTCTTTGTATCTTCCTCAATTTCTTTTATGAGTACTTTATAGTTTTCTGAGTACAGATTCTTTGTCTTTTTGATTAGGTTTATTCCTAGGTATTTTATCGTTTTGGGTGCAATTGTAAATGGGATCGACTCTTTAATTTCTCTTTCTTCTGTCTTGTTGTTGATGTATAGAAATGCAACTGATTTCTGTGCATTGATTTTATATTCTCACACTTTACTGACTTCCTGTATGAGTTCTAGCAGTTTTGGGGTGGAGTATTTTGTGTTTTCCACATAAAGTATCATATCATCTGCAAAAGAATGAGAGTTACACTTCTTCTTTGCCGATTCTGATGCCTTTTATTGCTTTTTGTTGTCTGACTGCTGAGGCTAGGACTTCTAGTACTATGTTGAATAGCAGTGATGATAGTGGACAGCCCTGCCATGTTGGGACTTCACATTTCTGTCCCTCAGTCTCCTCATCTGTAAAATGGGATGAATTTTAAATTGTGTAACATAAACCTACTGTCAAGATTATATGTGACACACTTAGAGTAGCCTTTGGCGAATGATCACCATCCAATAAACATTAGCCATTACACTTAGATTGAATTTCTTTTTTTTTAAAGATTATTTATTTATTTATTTGACAGAGAGAGAGATCACAAGTAGGCAGAGAGGCAGACAGTGAGAGAGAGGAGGAAGCAGGCTCCCTGCTCATCGTGGAGCCCGATGTGGGCCTCGATCCCGGGACCCTGAGATCATGACCTGAGCCAAAGGCAGAGGCTTTAACCCACTGAGCTACCCAGGCACCCCTAGATTGAATTTCTTTATTATATATGGATATATACATTTTAAAAAATCATGCAGTGTTACACAGAGATCTCTGGGCTAATTGAAGCCTTCATGAGCATTGTAAATAAACCAGCTAAGAAATGTTCCTTAAATGTCTCTTTTTATGTAGAAAGCCAATGTATAACCACAATGCTAATTCTTATTTGCAAGGAGATATAGTTGACAAATCAATCTGTTTTCACTTTGATCTAGCCAACACAGTCTCTTCATTGAAGACGTGTTAAATGGAGGGTAAAATTATTATAATTTTTGTTGGTAAACTTGTCCCTTTGTTAAAATAGCTTGGGGCACTCTTATTCATTATACCATTGCTCTTGCCGAGGGAACCACAATGTTTGGGAGTTGGAGGCCACTAGGCAGGCTCCTCGCATTTTGGGCAGCACCTACTTCTATGATTCCCATTTCCCTAACTTACCTGGCTTACTCAACTTCCTTCTTTTACTTTGTGAAGTCTTTTTCCAACAGGAATGTAATTAAACAGGCATGTTTTCTATGTTTCAGTTTCATCAGTTCCAGTCAAATGTCAATCTTCTTTACCTGACATTTCCCCTAAATAATCATATGATCATAATTAGAGGCCAGAGATTTGCCAGACTCTTCAGTAGGATCCTTATTATAGCAGATAGCCATTTCGTTTGTTACCCCCAAGGTTATTACAGTGTGTGTGAATGTGTGTGAGTGTCTGTGTATGTGTATTTCTCTAATATAAGTAAATTTGAGGTACAGTTCATTTCAAATTTGGAAAGATTCTTCTATGACATCTCCATGAATCTTATTCCTCCTTTCACTCAGAAATTACTTCTACATGCTTCTGTCTCTGCAGATAAGATATAAAGAGTAAAGGTAATAAGAATCATGAGTAGTAAGAGTGGCTGGTATTTTAGTGGTATTTTAGTGAGATGGTTCTAGATTTTACGAAAAAATGAATTTTGGGAAAACTGTTAATAAGAACAATGGTGGTAGATAAATTCCTTCTTGTTCTCTTCTCTAGTTTTTTTTTTAAACATCCTTCTCATTCAAAGCCTGAGCCATGTTCCGTCTCCTCTTTATGTCTTCTCCAATCATTCTCATTTTGTCAGAAGTCACTTTATTCTCTTTATATGATAATAAGCACGTGGAAAGTACCCTCCCACCTGCACACAGAATCGCTCATAATACCTTATGCACTTAGAAGAAAAATATCAATAATAGAAAATTAGAATTAGATTTAGCAGTCTTCAACTTCTTCATTTCACAATTAAAGAATAAAGGGAGAGGATAGCAAAAATGGGGCCAGAAGTAGTTATTATGATCCCTTTAGTTTCAAATTTCCGCAGTAGCTGTAGAAATAAAAAGGACAAAGTGAGGGTCATTTTGAGGGAAGAATTGATAAGAATGTCATGGAGTAATTTGAGCAAGAGGCTTTAGTCAAAGGCAATTGTAGTCTCAGCTTTATTGAAAGAATTGTGGTAATATTAAGAGGGGAGATTTTTATTTATCAGCTACAGTGTTCTAAGGAAATAATCCAAGTTAAATATTTTATCTCCGAATGCAGTATTTGAATGGTGGTGTGCTTTGATATACTTATGCTTCAAAAGACATAACTGATTATATATTTTTTAGAAACTGAAATGCCATACCAGTGTCTAAAATGAATTAGTTATTCAATATTAAAAGCTAATAATTAGCACCCATATGGTCCTAGGAATTTAAAAAATGTCCCTGTATTGTTTTTCACCACCAATTTCTATCACTTATTCACCTTCTTTGATTTGCCTGCCCCTTGAGGGAACTCAAATTTCTTAGCAATGGGCTTCTAGACTTTGGAGTCGCATTTGCATGATACTCCATTAAGTGCCAATTTCTGTTTCCCACATTTGATAGGCACTGGGTATAGCTTTGGCAGCCCCAGAGCAATAAGCAAATTTCCCATAAGTCTCTCATTTTCCAGTTTAATATTTTATTTCTTTCTCATCTTTCTGGTCTAAAAAAAGTTAAGTTCCCTAAAAATAAGCTTAATGTATTTGCTTATGTACTTTCTCAATTTTTTACACTTAATATCTGAAGCTGCTTTTAAAAAAAGTTCTTCTATTATTACAATTCTCTCTCTCTCTCATCTCCTCTTCCCATCCCAGTTTTCATACTGTAGCCTCTGTTAAGACATGTGCATATACTCCCTATTTACAGTAAAGTCCAAATTCCAAACATATGCAGTATTTCAGGTACACCCAGAAAGATTCAAACACTTAAAAAAAAAGAAAACTTTCATATATTTGGATGTGGTTTTTGTATATTTATTGTTGCTGACACTTCTATTGAGTTTAGAAGCGCTAACATCATCTTCACTTATTATTGACTTGGAAGTTATGAAGGGTATGGTTGAATTTAAGGACTATGACCTTTTTCTGAGGTCACCAATTAAATTTTATGACTTATCTTATGAAAAGCTGGAGTAAAAAAAGGGACAGAATAACTTTTTCTCCCTTCAGGTTGTAATATAATTTATGAACAACCGTCAGGATTTGCTCAAAGTATTTCCACAATGTAAGATATTGCTTTGAAGGGCCTGGGTGGCATTACTGGATGAATTCTGACCTAGATTCCTGAGAGAAGCAGGCCTCACGGCTCTCTGCTCCTTCTCAGACAAACAGTAATCTGATTCTCAAGCACAGAAAGCTGTCACGATTTGTGACCTTTACTGTGAGTGATATAAGCTAAGCCAAAGTAGAGACAGAATTACCTCTTACCTCGCAGAAAGTCACTCTTAAGGTCACCTTCAGGACAATATAAGGACAGTTGCCCTACTGTTTTTTTGCCCTGTTGGGCCTTTCTGTTTGGCTGATTTATCCATCCTAGCATACACCCTGCTCCAGTAATTCAAAGAGAACTCATCCCACAGTGGATGAGATCAAGATTGGTAACCACCGGAGACTGGTTTCTGTGAAGGAAAATTATGTCAGCTTGCAGGCAGGTCAGGGACTGACGGGATCAAATGAAATCGGCTTGGGTTTTCTCATTCATTGGGCATCATCTGCCTAATAAATATGGAGTAAAGAATGTCAATTCACTTCACTTTGGCCTTTTTATATAGATGTATTGAAATACATAAATTATTACAGGTCAGTAATCTGATGCAATTTGTCCTGTTATTTCAACTCGTTATTTTATAAATGTTATTTCTAAAAGTAATTTATTATAAGGAATTTTCTTTATACTTTGTTATCTAATCACTAGTTGGCAGTTATTTTATCCTATTGGTAAAATTGTTTCTTGTTTTTAATAATTTCCCCTGGACTCTGCATATATTATCTTTCTAACGTTCATCTCCTTTCTGTTCCTGTATCTACATAAGTATTCTCATGATAAAATGATAAGTTGCTTGGAGTTCAGGTAAATCAATTTTACTTGTTCTTTTTCCTTGGCTTTCCTACTTTTGGGCAAAAGCCAACCATCTCAAACAAAATATTTTCAAATTCAATTCCTTTTTTAAAGGCCTTTAATTTGCATTATTTCTTGTCAAGTACATATAAGCTGTTTAAAAGTGAGCTTATATTTTAAGGACAATTTTAGGACACACATAAATGCTATAGGATATTACTTATATGTCATTTTTCATAAGCTGTATGAGTTGGGTTTAGGTCACATATTTAATTTAGTATATTAGGATTTATGTAGGGACCCTTATTCATGTGGTCAGTGTAGTCAGAATTTCGATAACCTTTACAGAATTATGGATTGCCATGAAGAAAATGCTAAGATGAAAATCTTAGGTAGGAGAAAATGTATGTTTAAACTACTAAATTAAATAAAACTACTGATTATTTTTATATCATGAAATTTTATCTGATATAAAGTATGCATAGGTACTGTTAATATTATGATTTATAACAACAATAATAATAATTTATTTAAATGACCATGGAACTAGGTTAGAAGAAGCTCCATATATTTAATTAATGCTTTGAAAGACTAAGTCAGAACACAATGAAATCACACTTCCAGACCATTTCTTGATGGTGCTTGAGTTTCTAACCACTAGTAGGCATTTATTAGTAAGACTCAAAAAAGAGGACAAAGGTCACATCGACATTTAGGGCCATAACAATGACTGTAGCTACTTGAAAGAGAGTTGGGGAGACCATCTGAAAAAGGATGATGAAATGATTAACTCACAGATTCTGCAAATTCACTAAGGGGCACAAGCAAAAATTTTCAGAGACCTTTGTGGCTTATTTTTTTTTTTTAAGTTGTTGTTTTTTAATAGCTCATTCTATGAATCTTTCTACACTGTAATCATTTACCAAAAATGTCAGCTAGTGTGTGAAGAGTTAATTACTCAGTGACTGAAAGACAGCAATGGAGAGCAAGATGTCAGAGCAGAGAAGCAACCTCTTCTAGCCGCGTGTTTTTTTTCTCTCTTCATTGCTAAGAACAAATAGGAGACCCAAATGGCAGAAGCTAAGCTCTTTCACCAAGGAGTTTTCTTTTGGGGAGGGAACAAAAGGTAAGGGGGCACTTTCTGACATTTTTGCTTGAGGGGATAGAAAGTGAGAGGTAGTTTATTTTCCCTTAAGAGTCACGTTATGCCACCGTGGCAGTTCTGACGGTAAGGAAGCACAAAGAGGTTTCTTTGGAGAATCTGGATGGCATGGGCCAAAATAACATCATTTTGCCATTTATCATTTAATGATAGCTTAATCACTCTAAAGATAACAACTTTTAAAATAATTACACGGTTGTTTAAACATTGACACTTCTTACTATTTTGGGTACAAATTCTGTGATTTTTCACAAGTACTAGATCGATATCAAAGAAAATTTCTTTTAAATGGAAGCTAGGCTTTGGAGGACTGCTGAGGTGTTCTTTTACAACTGCGGGATCTAGGATGTTGAAGTGAGTTAATAAGGAGAATTAATAATGAAATCTCTGTAGCAGAAACATGTTTTCTGGTTAATGGGCAATATGCTGGCAATATGTACTTGGAGAAGGCAGATTTAGGACCTATGTGTACCTGTACTGTTGCCTCTTCTCTCATGTGCTATGTCCTCACTTCTTCTTTTGTTGTAAACAAAATTATTGTAGAGTGACCAGTAAGATAACAGGATCAAATTATTTTTAAATTATATCTACACGTCAACATTTAAACCAAAAATGTGTTCTACAGGGTCTATGAATAGTAAAGTACACATATCTCTAGAGATTTATCTTTAAACTCTAATCCTGTATGAATCCCCTATGCCAACAAAAATCCAATCTCATAATAATCAGGCCCCCTGGAAGAATGGTCTTCTCACCAGAGACCCTAACTTAGCATTATTTTGGAAATCATAACCTATATTAATAGGCTTCAGTGGAAGTCTTTGGCATTTAATGAAAGAATCATGTTGCTTTAAATCTGGAAAATCCCTTTAGGCTTCCCAAACCATGGAATATTTTGCATTGTTCAGATAAAAGTCACTATCCTAAGTAGAACCAATTCTGCAGGTCATTTTCAACATTTAAACTCAGCCAAACCTAAGTAGTACATAAGGACTTTATCGTGTTTCTCATTCTTTTATGGTGCTTATCAAAATTGAAAGAATTCTTAATTTTGTGATTCACATGCCTTGCATTTGAGGGAATGAGATTGTGGTTGCTTTTGATGGTTCTTTATGTTTTTCATAGTTATGAAAACTTACTGAACAAACTAACAAGTGTCTGAATTAGGAAAAAGCAATTATTCCCAAAGTCTACAAATCATCTTGTATGAAGATTTCACCAAGAAATAAATATAAGCATATTCTTAATGTATGGGCTAATGCAGATGTCTTGCTTTTGATTCTTTGAATTCGTTTCACATATCTTCATTTATTTTTCCTGAAAATAACCTAAGAAGTATTCTCTCGGCCCAACCTAGCATGTTGAATCAGATACTTAAGAAGTAATATAGTTCTGGGCACCTGGGTGGCTCAGTGGGTTAAAGCCTCTGCTTTCGGCTCAGGTCATGATCTCAGGGTCCTGGGATGGAGGCCCACATCGGGCTCCCTGCTCGGCAAGGAGCCTGCTTCCTCCTCTCTCTCTCTGCCTGCCTCTCTACTTTGCTCTCTCTCTCTCTCTGTCTCTCTCTCTGTCAAATAAATAAATAAATAAATAAAATCTTTAAAAAAAAGTAGTATAGTTTGAGAAGACCAAATTAATCATACAGTGTTGAAGTTTTTATGCTAGGGTGTTTGGAAGGGCTTCAAAGAATCCATGAAACCTCTGATACAGCAGACAAAATTTTTGTGTGTTGGGGTAGTGGAATTTCATTGGATTTAGAATACAATAATAATTAAAAATCATGTACAGAACTATGCTTACATAATCTAAGATTCCCAATTTATATTATACTCCCTCGAGCCCACAGAAAGTCTGGGGCAAATCTATATTGTGAGGATTCTCCTAGCCCACACCACGGTGAATGGGTGTCAGGGAAATGTGGATTCCAGTGTAGGCTCAGAAATTCATTGACCTTTTGACTCCTTAGCACATCATTTAACATAGTCACTCTCCTTTCTTCATTCTTAAAATGAAAATGCTAATTATCTACCTGGGAAGATCAGAGGACATAATGAATGAGTAAACACATTATAAAATTATGACATGCTATAGAAATGTAAGGAATTACTGTGACTGCATTGCTTGAGATTTTGATATTAAAATGTACAGTCTATAGAAAATTGCACAAGGCAGTTTGCCATGTAAAGATCCAACAGTAGTGAGCTATTTTAAAAAACACTTTTTAAATTCCATTTTCTCAAATTTTCAAATTTATCATACCTATGAGCTTTAAACTTTGCCGAATATACTTTCACATTTTTTAAAAAAACTTTTTGAAATCAGCAATAATGTTCCTAGAGCTGTAAAAACATGATGTTCCAACTGCACTTTTTTTTTTTATAAGCTTTGTACCCTTTCCTTAGTTTTATTGCCAAAACAACCCATGGAAACAAAAGATGCAGAAAAGATATGAAAGGAAGTAGCGACTGCTGAGCAGTTATCCTGTAGATGAATAATAGACAAGTGCATAAACAGATGCAAGCCTAACACGGATGCAAAATGAATGAGAGGAAACAAACAGCAAAAGCAGTTAGAAAGTTCAGTTTGGGGAGTGGGCATTCATCTGTCTCCCTTGGAAGATGCTCTATTGCTGACAGATCAAAATCCGTCTTCACTGTAATATAATCATTGCTTTATATGTCTCTATCTCCTTTTGACAAGTTAGAAAAAAGAAAAAAATTTAAGACTTAAAGCATGCTAACTTTCTTAGGCTGTATTCCTATGATACTTCAAGAAGCTTCTAAAAATTAAACTGTGTATATGTAGATAAATATACCTAATATAATAATATAATATGTAGATATATAACTAATATTTTCTTTGCCTAGTACTCAACTGCTGCTTTGAGATATGGTCTTACTAGTAATTACATGTCTTGATTAACTGAATTTTCCCATTCTATGTTTAATTTTTCATAAATTTAGGTAATTCTGATTTTATTCAGACTAATAATAGCTATAATAATCATTTCCTGAATACCTACTATGTGTATGTCCCTTGGATTTTCTCCTTTTCATCTCCTGCAAGGTCTCTGAATAGCATAATAGTTCAAGATTTGTTAAGCTTATTATCATATGTGAATTTAAACTGATAAGAACAGATACTACACTTGATCTTAGCCAAAAGGCCGAGAAGCGGTATCATACGTGAATTTAGATATGCCCATTTCCATAAGATTTTCAAGATTTACAGTTAAAGATACAGATGCAATACAATTGAAAATCTTTAAAGTAGGAATAAAGAGACCAAAATGAAAGATGAAATGATAGACTGTTGTTGAATGGGGAAAAGCTTTGTTAACTCCCACCATAATGCGATGAATCCAATTCCAAAAAACTGTGGTGTTGTATCGTTGTAAATTTAGTTAAGTGACTTTGGGGATTTTGCAGTTACTCATCTGGGAGGACCATGGGTGTGGCTACACCCTTTGCATCTTACTGTGTCTCGATTGAGTTTGGCACATGGAAACACTTCTATCCTTTGGTTCAAATATCAGCATGTATGGTACAAGTCTTGTGGCTCACAAGGACTTCCTAGTCAGTAGTAGTAATGCTAAAGATGTTCCCACCCACATCTAATCCAGGGAGATTGGACAAGGAGGCTTTGTAGGAATGAGGACCAGCCCATCACTGTCTAGACACCCAACACAGAGAATGCTGCCTGTAACTTTTCTGCCTGGCTTCAAGTTCACCCCCTAATTCTCTGCTCCCCCAGGAGATAAAACTTTAACCCTTTGTCCTATACTATTTTGACAATGTTTATTCACAAGAGTATTGCTAAGTTTCATTCTTTTAAATAAGAATGCACTCCAAGAAAAGTTATTGTAGGTAAGCCACAATGCAGCACTGGGATTTCTGGAAAACAAGGCAAAAATAACACAGTTTTTATTAGGCTTATTTCTGATAAAAGGAAGTTCATGGGTGTAAGAGAAACTTTCTTTTCTTTTACTAGACTTCTGAGAGATATTTATGATATGGTTGTATACAGAGGATATTAATCAATGTAATAAACATATTCAAAATGTGTTAACATCAAAATTATTTTGTTAGGTTTCAGTGACATATGTAGTAATAAAGATAGCCTTTAATATAAACTCTATTAGAGACCACAGAATTCTTCATTATGTTTTGTCTTTTAATTATTTTGAATGATTAAGAGTCACTAAACTCTATAAACAAAACTCTATCAAGAAAAATATGTATGTGAATTAAAAAAACCTTATTTTTTTAATATCATCTTAAAAAGGTGAACTTAAAATGATAATTTCTAATCTTTGTTGCCAAGTTAAAAATGCATTTAATAATGGCTTATTCCATATCTCGGGTAACCACATTGTTGATTCCTCCCTACAAACGATTTTGTTGCTATCAGGCCTATTTCTGACTTTCATTCAAAATATCTTAGGTAAATTGCATGAATCGTATATGGAATAAAATTCCAATGGAATTTTTAGCATTTTATTTATTTATTTACTTACTTACTTACTTGGAGAAAGAAAACACAAGTGGAGAGGGAGGGATATAGAGAGGGGAAGAGGGAGAAGATAAAGCAGGCCCCATGCTCAGTGCAGCACCCCATGGGGATCGATCTCGTGACCCTAACACCACCACTGAAGCCAAAATTAACAGTTGGATGCTTAACCAACTGAACCACCCAGGAACCCCTCAAATGGAATTTTTAAAAAATTGAATAATTATAAAATAATTGAATAATTATAAAATAGGAAGAAGATTGAAGTATATATTATTTGTACCTACTCAAGACAACGTTTTCTCCTATTAGTGGCTATTTGGTGGCTACACAGACACATTAGTGGTTTAAACATACTATCTTAAATAATAAGTGCCTCATTGGGATGCCTGGGTCTCAGGGTCCTGAGATCAAGCCCCAGGTCAGGCTCCATGTTCAGTGGGGAGTCTGCTTGTCCCTCTCTTCCCTCTCCTCCTGCTCACTGTCTCACAAGCTCTCTCTTTCTCTCTCTATCTAAAATAAATAAAATCTTAACAACAACAATAAAAAGAGTAAGTTCCTCATTTATTAGCACTTTCACAGACAGCCACTTGAAGGAAAACAACAAAAAAGACAATACACAAACTAGAAAATAAAAAATAATAGGAAGGAAGGAATGTAGGAAGGAAGAAAGAAAAACAGCATGAACAAATTGAGCACACCATTCATATCCATGTTCTTTATTCCGTTGAAATCAATTTCAACTTATTTTTTGCTTATGTATATTATATATACATATATAACATTTACATATATATAGATATATAGATATGAAACAGAGCAACAGGTTATTATGAGTGATTAATGTAGGAAAGTGTTACGTAAGTATAATGCTAGACTGTAGGATGTGCCCTGTGGCTTTAAAAATGAATATTATTTACAAGAAGAAAATAAATGTAAGAAATCTCAGAAAGATGTTTCTCTGTCCTACTAGGGTTAGCACCCCAGATTGACTTATTGGTTTTCTATCATATTGCCAAAAAATTAAGAAAATGGAAGAGAAATATTACATTAAGACTTAGGAAAAGAAAAGAGAACAGAGACCAGTAGGAAAAAAAAAAGACCACTTAATGTTAAATTCTGAAAATGTTTAATATTATATATGCTTGTTTTCACTAAAAATTTTTCCATTTAATTTTAATTTTTGAGACTTGGTCAAGCTACTAGTATTACTGGTGTAAGAATTGAATTGGCTTATGAGTTTCAAGTCTTTGGTTGAAATGTCTTTTGGTAGCTGTGTCAGAAAAGGAAATTTGGAGTTGTTAATTTCTCATGTAATTAATAGTTGGGAAAAGTTTAATTGCTTTGATTTTTTGTAAATTTTATGAACTTTATTTTGTTTCTGTCAGTTGAACATTTTCCATCATTTCTAAAATCATTTGGCTAAAATTATAGGACTATGTTTAATCTATCAGCTGTATAAAATTTGCTTCTTGATATTTATTGAACACCTAAAATTGTCCTTTTATCTAAACATATGTATTTTTCTTTTTTCTTCTTTAGTGTCATTATAAGTTATATGTTCTGAAAGACACTGCTGTTCAAAGAGTCTCTATTTCCTCTTAGGTTTACTACTATTTTCTCAATTTGGGAGGCAGAAATAATAATTCATTATTCCTGTTCTTTCTTAATTGAATACTTTCTTCATTTTTCTAAGAAAATTGCTTTGTTTTCCTTATTTATTTGGGAAATGATCAGCTGCCTTTTCTGTTGATAGTTACTTATTCTGATGCTTGATTAGGTAGTAGCAGTTATAATTCACTTTAAATAATGAATATGAAGTATTAGTTCTTTCAAATAATCTATAATTTGAGAAGTCTGAAGTCTGTAACTGCAAAATAGGAATATCACTCTTTAAATTCTATGTTAAAATAAGGGCCAAAATGCATATTTTGCAGTTACTTTTGACAAAAAAATCAGAAAAGTAAATGAGGTTATTTTTTATGTATTCCATTTCAAACATCAGTCTGAATTAGTAGCATCATAAAGTGTAAGTATGCACACGTGGGTGTGTATGTGTGTGTGTTGGGTGCAGTATGTGGATCCACATATGTGTGCAGACTCAATAAGTAAACATGCCAGAAATGCGGTTTGCTATTTATACCTCTCACTTAAATTGCCACAAAAATATATAGCTTCATATAACCGCCAAATTAGCTTCAGGAAGCTAAATATTAATACATTGTCTTTTCAGTACACAAGGATAGATTGGCTTTTTAGAGAAGAAGTTGAAGCAGAGTTATGTTTAAAAAATTAGTTGGCTTAACTGTTTGGTGTGCTTTACTTCACATGTTTCCTGATTACGCTTTTAGCAACTATCATATACAATACTCTGCCATGATTTTTACTTGTAAAATTTTCTTGTAAAATTATGAGCCACTAATTTTCCAAAAGGGATAATCTGATAGTGCCATTGTTCTTCACCAATGCCCGTGAAACCTCGGATAAAATTGATATTCACTCCTGCATCCTGAAATAGGGTCTCATTTCTGAAGCTCTTCTCTGTTGTACAGCATGACAGTTTAGTTTCTTAATATCAAATTCTTTTGCCTGTTCCAAGCAAAACAGATGGTTAAGATAATTATAATGGAAATGGCATGCTGAGAAAACTGTGGAGAGACCATTCCATTCTTTTATCTTCCCTTTTTCCTCTTTCTAAATTCAGTGGGACAGTGAACAAAAAATGTAAGTCAAAAAACAGGGGCTCTAACCTTGACTCTTTGGTGATGGCCTGTGTAGCTCAGATCAAGTCAGCTGACTTCTGTGGGTTCTCAGTTTCTTCTGTAAAATCAAGAGAAGGGGCTTGTTTCCCCTGGTGGTCCCTAAATACTCAGACAGAACATCAGCATCCACTTGGCCAAGGGCTACTGGAAGAAGAGGAGGAAAGGGCTTGAGCCCAAGAAGACATGGTTCCTTCCAAATCATACCCAAGCTACTTTTTTGTTGACCAAAAGAATTTTTATGCAAAAAGCATTTCAAATGAGTTTAAAACACAGAGCAGAAATGAATCTGAAATGCCTAACGTATGCTTTTTCAGCACTTTCTAGCAATTATGACAATTTAGGTGGTTATGTAAATTACACAATTCTTGTAAAATGACATAATTATGAAATGTTGGGGCAGAAACAGAAATGGATTACATTGCTTTAAAGTGAATACTGCAGTGATATAAGATTGAGCATACAGTCTCTCCATCACCTTTTCTGAGTCCCTTTGGATTTTACTGTTGCTAGTGGAAAAGTGTTAATAGGAAGTAACTTTCCACAGTTATAAGTGTTGGTAAAAACTGAATAGGGTGGTATAATACAATGAAGATACTGGACTGATTTTTATTGTTTGGATTCAGATTATTAAATCTATGCTTGCATAGTACTTCATTCACATGAAGCTATTTTCAAAAATATTATCTTTATTCCTAGAAACTCATTTGACATTTGAAGCATTTATACCAGTAGAAAAAAAATATTTACAATAAATATTTCACTTAGTATTATGTAGTTCATGTTTGTAAGAAAAGGCTGTTTTAACAGGGTACATATTACTAAGCTAGGGCCCAATAGTTTAAGAACCATAAAATACTTATGTGTATTTGCAGATTTCAGAAATCGCACTTACTTTCAGAGAATAGGGTATGATATTTATTTTCCTTTTATATCTGTAGCTAATAGTTTACCTTCATACCCCAGTCAATTGGCAATGACAAGACTGTATGTACTATGCTTATGGGGTGGGGGGACTAGAGGATTATTTTTTCTTTTGCTATTTCTATAGGGTGTTGAATTTCTAAGTCCATCGTAAGGTTTCCTAGTTTTTCTCCACGTTGGATACTTTCAACCCAAGGAGAAGTAGAGTGACAAACACAGAGGCAGAGATTCGTACCTCACAAGGGCTGTTACTTGCCAGAGAAGGAGTACCATGAGGTTACCACACCTTCTAGGCATTTTGGGTTTCTCGAGCTTTAAAGAGGTACACTGCACACCTTGGACTTCACAGTTAAAATTGCCCTTCCCAGGCCTTTCCTCCATTGTGATGTGGGGAATGACAAATAGAAGCTTTATTTCCAGCTTTCTTTCCCTTTCTGAGAGGTAGGAGTGGGGACGGCAAGGAGAGGGGTGGCAGGCACTCTTCTCTCCATCTACTTGTGGATGCACCCTTCTCACTCTCCTCGTACTCCGGTTTCTATCTCTTGACATTTAGTTCTTAGTTATATAGATGGTTCTCCTGTGGGACTACCTGCCCTCCTCCTCCCTCACCATAGCTTTTGCTTAGTGTCCTTAGATAATGATCATCATCTTTAGGCAGTTTATAGAGTAGCATGGAACATTCATTTCAGTGAATACAAATACATTCCTACTTTATTACCTTCACTTCAGGGATTCAGGAACTGTTCATCTAAGAAGAGTTGATACTGAGCGGTATAGACCTCTCTTGGGGGGAAGATGGTGCCACCCTCTCACACTTGGTAAGAAAACAGAAGGAGCAAGTGAGAGCATTTACCTTGCTAAGTTTGGGACTCAGAGTGCTGAAAAATGAGGCCTGGGGCTCAAAGGGACATCAGAAAGAAAATTTTTTGACTCAATTTATATGAAAGAAGAAACCACATTAGACTGAATTCCTGCTTTACAAAACAGCAAATGTGAACATCCTCCTTGGCCAAGATATAAAGTACAAAGGAAAAAGGAAGACACAGAGAGACTTAAACAGCTCTGTACTCAGAGTCTCTTCAGATAGTTCCACTTGTCACTGGCTAACCAGACTAGGGTGGAGAATTGTCTGAAAAAAATCGTTTCCCCACTACTTCCTTTTTATGTCCTTTTTCTTCTTTCTTTGCCGGCACATAGCTTAAGGCAAGCCTTTTTTCATACACAGGCTTGCACTGTCTTCAGTGTCCTTCATGTACACCCCCCCATCTTCCAACTCTAGCCAAGACACCTCAAGAAATCACTCTTCCTTTTTGCAGCCATTTAGGCACATTATCAAGCATGAATAATAAGCTTGAGTTGTCTTTGTGTAGCAAGGACAAAATGCTGTTTTAAAGTGGCTAGCAGATTCTTCCTGTTGCTCTGGTTATAGTCTAGATCTTAAAATTGCTGGAGGTTGGAAACTGATCTCTTAGGGCTTCTACAGAACTTTCCCTCATAAGACAGAGCCTGGAATTAATCCTTAAAGCCGACACACTCATCATTCTGGGAGTTGCCACTTAAATGAAACTGCCTTTTAGTCTTAGAAGTACCTCTTTGTGGCTTTGAGATAAACTGTGAACTAGTAAAATAATCACACAATTTACAGTAAATATTAAGTTTTCTTAATGCGTTTTGGCTGGTTGCTTAGCAGGACTATGCCCTTAAAGAAGGTATTTTTTTGCTTTTCAAATTAGGAAGGTGAGCTGGTCCTGTCTCAGTGCGTGCTCATGGCAGTACCATGCCAGGTAAGGTAAGATAGAATCACAGGTATTAGAAAGCTTCTGGTCTACTTTAAAGATTATCTTGCCTTTGTGTCCAGGGTCCAAATCACCCTATACGGTAGGATGGGAACTTTGTTCTGGAACAAATGCATAGTCATACTGTCAATTATCCCAAGTTCACAAAAAAATAAGAAGTTAACCTTAGACTACTGAGGGGAAGAACTCTCTTTTTTTCTCCCAAGCTCGTTCTGGACTCTGAAGGGAAGGAATTTTGAGCAGTCATTTTTCTATGGAGGGCACATGACTCATAAAACTCCCAAGCACTGAAGCATTGAGCATAAAGAAGGCCAGTAGGTAGAGATGTCCCTGGAAAGGCAAGAGTGATGAGAGAATATCTAATATACATTTTAATCTTTTACTTTTCTTTAATTCCCTTCTCTTAAATCTTTATTTTATTTTATCATACGTGGGAGGCAATCTAAGAAAAGGCAGAAGGGTGCAGAAAGAGTACCGTAGTCTGAATAAGTGGTCCGGAGGACCAGCAGAAGAGTTGGGGTCATGGTCTACAGGAAGTAAGCACCTGGCAGATTTTCGTGGCATGAAAACAATCCTAGGAATTCTTAGATTAGAAACATTAATAGAAAATTCAATAAGACTCCATCTACTTCTCTCAAATTCATAGGATGGGGCTTAAGCTGAATTGAACATTGTAAGACTTGATAAATTTAGGATATTTGAATAATATTGATATGCTTCCAACACTCTATACTCTTTTACTTAGAAATGTCAAAATTGTACATCAAGTAGGCTTTTCTTTTTCCTCTTTCAAAACCCATACACATGATTATCTTTAATCAGAACCACAATATAGTGAACCTTCAGGCATTGTCAGGGAATATAATGTAGTAATCAGTTTTAAGCAAATTTTTCCTGGATAGCAGAAAATTACCTTCCATTCCATACCAACATACTCTGTGTGTGTGTATGCAAACACACACATATATATACACACATAACAAAATCTAATTGATATTTACAGTATGCCAAACTATTCTGCACATTTTTTTTAAAGATTTTTATTTATTTATTTGACAGAGAGAGATTACAAGTAGGCAGAGAGGCAGGCAGAGAGAGAGGAGGAAGCAGGCTCCCTGCTGAGCAGAGAGCCCAATGCGTGGCTCTATCCCAGGACCCTGAGATCATGACCTGAGCCGAAGGCAGAGGCTTTAACCCACTGAGCCATCCAGGTGTCCCTCTGCACAAGTTGTCTGATGAATTTCTGATACAATTACTTCTTTAATATGCTAATTAAGTACTTTTTTATTGAATAGTTTTTTTTAATACAACATTATCAGGAATTAGAGCATTACTTGAAGAGTCATTCAAAAGTAAATTCCTACTTAATCCAATTTGTCACCTGAAAGTGAACAACAGACACTGTAGACAGTTGGCTTCTAGGGAGATTAAGGCATAGTAATGAAGATACAAATAATTTCATAGTAATTATTTAACTGCTGTAAAGATATTTGTAATAAACCTACATGTTGGAGCTATATCTCATCTGGTAGGAGAGGAAGGGAAACTGCCCTGAGGTGTTTGGACTTAGCAGTAATTATGGAGAGGGTCATATTCCAGACAGATAGAATAGTTATGTATGAGTTACACTGCATACAGGAGGTTGGTTCTTTATAGAAATTGAAATAAGGAAAGTACACATCAAAGAGAATGACAAGAGAGAATGCTAGTGAGGATGATCTACTGATGTAACAAATTTATTCTGAAGTTTAAGTTAGCATTTTAAAATACTTGTGAGTCTGTGTTGCTATAATAAAATGTGGCAAAGTTGTTAATGTTAAAGCAGTTCTCAGGTTACCAATTTTTCACTTGAAATTTTGTTACTGCTCTGTCTTAAATTGATGTCATTCATTTCTACTCCTTTTTCTTAATTTATGGGGGACGTTTGACTTTACAGACTACATCACGTAACGATTCTTCAATTAATGACTTTTTACTGTAACAGTTTTTGAAAATATATACTTTTTTCAGATGAGATTTCTGTTTTTCCCGGTGAAATGACCTTTTTCCAAAACATTGACCAAATAACTAGACTGTAAGAAGTACTATGCTGACTGACATTAGTGTTTTAGGCGAACATGCATTTACCAGTTTATGGGAAGTCACATTTTCTAATGCACGTGCAGAACCTCTCCCATTATCAATATCCCCTATCAAAATGGCTGGTTTATAAAATCGATAAACCTACACTGACATATGATTATTCAAAGTCACTAACTTACAGTGGGGTTCATCTTCATATTGTACATTCTGTGAATTCAGACAAGTGTAGAATGGCATGTATTCTACCATTATAATATTGTACAGATATTTTTATGGATGTTTTTACAGTCCCCATAGTTTTGCCTTTTCCATAATATCATAGTAGTTGGAATCCAATGGTATGAAGCCATTCCAGATTGTCTTCTTTCACCTTGTAATATCCATTTAAGTTTCCCTATGTCATTTCATGGCTTGATAGCTTATTTATTTTCTGCATAAATAATTATCCATTGTCTGTACGTACCACAGTTTGTTTATCCATTCACATACTGAAGGACATCTTGGTTGCTTCCAAGTTTTGGCAGTTATGAATAAGGCTGCTATAAACATCCATATACAGACATAAGTTTACAAGTCCTTTGGCTAAATGCCAAGGAGAATTATTGATGCATTGTGTGGTTGTAAGAGTATGTTTAGTTTTATAAGAATCTGTCAAACCGTCTTTAAAGTTGCTGTACCATTTTGCCTTCCCACCAGCAATGAATTAGAGTTATTGTTCCACTTTCTTATTAGCAATTTATGTTGTCATTGTTTCAGATTTTGGCTATTCTAGTAAGCGTGTAGTGGTATCTCATTGTTTTAATTTTCACTTGCTTGATGACATAAGATGTGGAGTGTCTTCTCATAAGCTTATTTATCATCTGTATATTATTTTGTTGAGGTGTCCATTACGATCTGCAGCCAGGGGGCGCCTGGTATCTCAGTTGGTTGAGTGTCTGACTCTTGATTTCAACTCAGGTCATGATCTTGAGGACCTGGGATGGAGCCCCACGTTGGGATCCCCACTAAGCTGGGAGTCTGCTTGAGGATTCTGCCTCTCCCTCTTACCCTCCCCCCCACATAAATTAATAAATAAATATTTAAAAGAAAAAAATCTTTGGCCTGTTTCTTAATCAGTTTTTTTTCTTATTATTGAGTTTTAAGAGATTTGGGTACATTTTGGAAAATGGTCCTTTAACAGATGTGACTTTTGCTAATATATTCTCCCAGTCTGTGGTTGTCTTCTAATTCTCTTGATATTGTCTTTTTCAGAGCAAAAGTTTTTTGTTTTAATGAAGCTTTTCAATTACTTATTTCATGAATCATGTCTTCGGGGTTTTGTCTAAAAAAGGCACCACCACTCCCAAGGTCATCTAGGTTTTCTCCTATGTTATCTTCTAATTATTTTGTAGGTATGTAATTTACATTTAGGTTTATGATCCATTTGAGCTAATTTTTGTGAAGAGTATATGATCTCTATTTTTTTTTGTAGATGTCCAGTTGTTCCAGCACTATTTATTAAAAAGACCTCTGCTCCATTTTATTGTCTTTCCTCCACTGTCAAAGATCACTTGACTGTATTTATGGGGGGCAGGGTCTATGTTTGGCCTCTCCTTCTTTTCCACTGTTACATTTATTTGTTTATTTCTTTACTAATATCAGTGTCTTAGGTAATGTAGATTTATAATAAGTCCCAAAGACAGATAACATTAGTCATCTAACTTTTTTTCTTCTCTTTCAGTATCATCTTGGCTACTCTGAGTCTTTTGTCTCTCCATATAAACTTTAGAATCAGTTTGTCAATATCCATAAGATAACTTGTTGAGATTTTTATTGGAATTTCATCATATCTATAAATCAATTCAGGAAGAATTAACACCTTGACAATACTGAATCTTCCTATCTGTGAACATAGAATATCTCTCCATTTATTTAGTTGTTCTTTGGTTTCATTCATCAGAATTTTGTGGTTTTCCTCATATAGACTATGTAGATGTTTTATTAGATTTATACTTAAGTATTGTAATTTATATTGTGTTTTTAATTTCATATTCCACTTGTTAGTATATAGTAAAGCAACTTACTGTTGTATATTAACACTGTGTCCTACACCTTTGCTATAATTACTTATTGGCTCCAGGAGTTTTGGAGGGTTTGTTTGTTTTCATCAAGTCTTTCAGATTTTCTCTATAGATGATTATATCATCTGAAAACAAAGACAGTTATATGTCTTCCTTTCCTTTCTGTATACCATTTATTTCCCTTTTCCTGTCTTACTGCATTAGTAAAGACTTCCAATATGATTTTGACAGGGCATGGTAAAAGTACACATCCTTATCTTGTACCTGATCTTAGGGACAAAGATTTGAGTTTCATACCATTAAATTTGATGTTAGCTGTAGTCTTTATTTATTTAAATTTGATGTTGGTAGGTAGTCTTTATCAAATTGAAAAAGTTTCCTTCCATTCCTAGTGTACTGAACATTTTTATCAAGAATGGGTGTTGGATTTTGTCATATGCTTTTTCTGTATCTATTGATATGATCATGTGATTTTTTTTTTTGGCCTGTTGATATTATGGAATACATTAATTGATTTTCAAATGTTAAACCAACCTTGCATGACTGGGATAAATCCTACTTGGACATAATGTATATTTTTTCATAATTTTTTTTTTGTAATCTAAGTTCATGAGAGATCATGGTCTATAGTTTCTTGCATTATCTTTGTCTAGCTTTGGCATTCGAACAATGCTGGCCTCAAAATAAGTTAGGAAATATTCTCTGCTTCTCTACAATTTCTTTTAGAATAAATAATTTCTTCTAGCCTGGCTAGAAGTTTATTTATTTTATTGATCTTTTCAAATAAATAATTTATGATTTCTTTGATTTTTCTCTGTTGATTTTCTGTTTTCAACTTCACTGATTTTTACTTCAACTCTTATTGTTTTCTTCTGCTTACTTTAAATTTAATTTGCTCTTCTTTTTTAGTTTCTTGAAGTGGAATTCTATATTACTGATTTTAGATCTTTCTTCTTTTATAATATATGCATTCAATGCTAGAAATTTCCTTCTAAACACCATTTTTACTGAATTCCATAAATTATAAGTTATATATACATTTTTATTCAGTTCTTCTTTCACCTATGTGTTATTTAAAAATATGTATATTGTTTAATCTCCATGTTTTTTGGAATTTTCCAGTTATCTTCCTGTTATTAATTTCTAGTTTAATTCTGTTATGATCTAAGAACAGACATTGCATGATTTAGATTTTTTTTATTATTAAGGTATGTTTTATTGCCCAGACTGTCACGTGTTTTAGTGAATGTGAGCTTGAGAAAAATATATATTCTATCTTTGTTCAATGAAGTACTCTATTAATGTCAAATATATCCAGTTGATTTATGGTATTGTTGAATTCAGTTATGTCAATACTGATTTTCTGCCTGCTGTATCTGTCCACTTCTGAGAGAGTAGTGTTGAAGTCTCCAACCATGATAGTGGATTCATCTATTTCCCCTACTGTTCTATCAGTTATTTCTTCATGTAGTTTGACACTTTCTTAGATACATACAAGTTAAGGATTATTTTGCCTTCTTAGAAAATTGATCCTTTTATCATTATGTAGTATACTTTCATCCCTGAAAACTTTCCTTGCTTTGAAGTATGTTCTGTCTGATATTAATGTAACTACTTTTGGTTTCTTTTATTTAGTGTTAGCATGGCATATTTTTCTCCTCTACTTAATTTTAATTTATATATCTTTATATTTGTAGCTGGGTTGTAGTTTTTGATCCTGACCATTTCTGGCTTTTGGTTAGTGCATATAGACCTTTGACATTCAAAGTGATTGATGATATAGTTGGATTAACATCTACCATATTCATTACTATTTTTTATATTTTGCTCTTCATTCCTATTTTAGTCTTTCACTTTTTTCCAACTTCAGTAGGTTTAATTGCATTTTTTTAAATTGAGCCTTGTATATGATTTTTTTTTCTGTCCTTAGCATATCAGATATTTTTCTTGTTTCTCTTTTTTTAGTGGTTGCTGAAAGTCTACTTTCAAATGACACCCTTCCACTTCATGGGAAGTATGAGTACCTTATAATAGCAAAATAATTTTAATTCCTTCTCCTCAATCCTTTGTATAATTGATGTCGTTAATTTCACATGTGTAAGTGTGTGTTCAAATATATTGTTGCTAGCATTATTTTGAATAAACTTATCTATAGAGTAAGAATAAGGATAAAAATTTTTCTTTTATACTGATGCTTTTTTTTTTTAAAGATTTTATTTATTTATTTGACAGAGAGAGAAAGATCATAAGTAGGCAAAAAGGCAGGCAGAGAGAGAGGAGGAAGCCGACTCCCTGCCGAGCAGAGAGCCCGATGCGGGCCTCCATCCCAGGACCCTGACATCATGACCTGAGCTGAAGGCAGAGGCTGTAACCCACTGAGCCACCCAGGCGCCCTACTTACTGCTTTTTTGATGGCCTTCCTTTCCTTATGTAGATCTGAGTTCCTGATGTGTATTATTTTCCTTTCCTCTAAAGGACTTCTTTTAACATTTCTTACAAGGCAGTTGTACTGACAACAAATTCCCTCAATTTTTGTTTGAGAAAATCTTTACTTCCCCTTTATTTTCTGAAGGGTAATTTTTCAGGGTACAGAATCATAGTTTATGTTTTCTTTGTTGTTGTTTTTTTCTCTCAATATATTAAATATTTCATTCGCTCTCTTTTTGCTTGCATGGTTTCTGAGCAAAAGTCAGATATTATTCTTACATTTATCCTTCATAGTTCAGATTTTTTTCCTCTACCTTCTTTCAGGATTTTTTCTCTGTCTTTGATTTTCTATAATTTAAAAATGATATGCCTTGGTATAGTTTCTTTGATATTTATCCTATTTAGTGTTCTCTGAGGTTCCTGGATCTTTGATATGGTGTCTGGCATTAATGGGGGAAATTATCAGTCTTCAAATATTTTTTATGTTCCTTTCCCCCTTTCTTCTCCTTCCGATATTACCATTACACTTAAGTTATACCTTCTGTAGTTGCCTTGTAGTCCTTGTATATTGTTCTGTTTTTCAGTCTTTGCTCAGAGATTCTTTTCTCAACCATATCCAGTCTACTAAGAAGCTCATAAAGGGCATTCTTTATATCTGTTATAGTGGTTTTTTTGTTTGTTTTTTTAATCTCTAGCATTTCTTTTTTGTTCTTTATTAAGATTTTTGGGTTTTTTGCTAACATTCGTGGTTCTTGCATACTGTCTACATTAGAGTACTAACACATTAGTTATAGTTGTTTTAAGCTTCTGGTCTGATAATTTCAACATCCCTGATGTTCAGATGCTTGCTCTGTCTCTTCAAATTTTGTTTTCTGTTTTTTCTATGCTTCGTAATTTTTTTTTTTCTTGATAGCAAGACATGGTGTACCAAGTAAAAGGAACTGCTACAAATAGGAATTTAGTAATGTGGTGGTGAGGGGTAGGGGGAAGGGAGTATTCCATAGTCCTATAATTAGGTCTCAGTCTTATAGTGAGCCTATGCCTTTAGACTGTGAACTTCAGTAGTATTTCTTAGTTTTTTGGTTTTTTTTTTCTTCCTCTTTAGGTGGATCAGACGGGCTAGAATGAGCTGAAACCAGGTGTTTCCCTTCCCCGGGTCAGTTAGGCTCTGATAATACTGTAGTGGGTTAGGCTGCGGTTAATTGTCTTCCCCTGAAGGCAGGCCTTATTTAAAAAGAACAGAATACCCTGGTATATTTTAAAATGGTTCCTTTCCCTCCCATCCCCATGCAGGTAGACTGAGGGGATTGTTTTCTCTGATACTTACTGTGGCCATCTGGTCAAACACCTGCAGGTAAATCTCACAATATTGTGGTGGTCCCCTCTGTCTCCTCTTGAAGCTTTTGACTCAGTGACTTGCCTGCGCTGAGCCTCCAGCAGTTCATCAATTGCAGTTCAAGGTTTCCTACCCCAGCACTGGTTACAACCTGCCTGGGTAAGGCTGGGCTCCCTGTATTTGCCTGTCTTTCTCTCCAGTCTTAAAGGTCATGGTTTGCCCTGTGTTTCCTCTTTCATGGATCCAAGAAGCATTGTTGATTTTTCAGTGTGTTCAAGGTTTATTAGGACAGAGTGGTGACTTCTAAGCTTCTCACATTTGGAATCAAAAATCTCCAACCACTATGACTTTATTTAAATTTCAGTTTTATTACAGGAGAATGAGCCCATATGAGATATATATATAGAGAGAGAGATCTAGATATATATCTATCTAGATATATATCTATCTAGATATATATCTATATATATGAAAAACTAATGAAGCAAGAATGAACTTTTCAAGAATAAACTCTCTTTTATACTTACTCCACCAACAATCTCTCATTATAAAGTTGTTTTGTTTTTTTGTCAAAGAAAACCTCAGTACATTGCATTTTATATACAGACTATATTTATTTACTTTTGAATTATCATTTATTACATATAACTTTCTGTTTTATTTTTTTTCGAGTAAAGAAAATTATTTTGTTATCTTGGCTTAGGATGGAATATATAATAATTTATCACACTACAATTAATTCTTAAATTTTTTTAAACAACTTTTCATTTATCGACCATTTTCTTAGGAATGAATGACAGCCATTGAACAAAAGATAGCATTTTGTAGTTACTTATAAAGAAATATTCCCTAAAAATCAACCCAAAGAATCATCTTGGATAGCTTAATTTTCTTGCATTTCTATTATAGTGTAAATTCCATAGAATAAAAGGAATGAATGAGATGTATATACATACATGCATATATGTATACATATCTTTATATATGTATATATCTGTAATGATGAAAAATTTTATAACCAAGTAAAATAATGTAGAATGATTAAAACTGGAGAATATTTTTAGTAAATAAATAATCAAATTTGATTTTTATAGAAGATAATTAAATGTACCATCTAATGTGAAATGTGTTCTGCCCCTGTTTGGTGGAATATACAGTATAAAGTTTTACTTTTTTCACTATGCATCTTGGTTTTCTTCTTTATTAAATTTAAGAATCAGTCTAGGTGATCTCTATGGCTTGTCTCAAATCTTAATTATTATACTAAAATATTTATGTGCATGTATATACATATAAAATCAGATTACATATGTATTTACATATATATAACACATATATATAATTTCAGACCATCTGATCATATTCTTAATGAAATTTTAGTTGTCAAATTTAATAAGTAATCCTAAATGCTTTTCTTTTTAATTCATTGTCATCAGTCATAGGAAAATATTTTAAAACACACACACAAGTACAAACACACACAAAAACTGATGCCAAGTAGTTTTAAAATTTAGTCTTGTTTGTTGACAACAGAGTAATGAGTTTTGAAACAGAAGAGAAGTTTTAAAAAAAAGTTTAACATATTTTGTACAGTGACACAAGTTGAGAGTTCACTTTTCTCTTATGATTTCTCTGATTCCATAAAGGGCAAAAATCATTTGCCAGCTTCACATTTTCTCACATCCACTGTTATGGGCAAAGCCACTTTGTGGGTAGCACTCTCTAGATGGCCATTATCATGATGGACCCAGTGTAGGATTATACTGTGTGTGTGTGTGTGTGTGTGTGTGTGTGTGTGTGTGTGTGTGCACATGCATGCTATCAACATAGCCCTAAAGATATTTTCAGACTATTCATACTAAATGTGGTGTCTTTTCAAATTAGGGCCTTTGGTTTTACAAAAACAAAAAGGAGGTGAAACTTCAGATTACAACATATTGGGCCACCTTAGAAGGTTGTAGTATTAAAATAACAATAATATAAAAGTAACTTCTGCACTAATTTAGAGCATGTTGCAGTAGGAATTGGCCTGTGTGCCAGAGGATGTCCAACAAGTTAGTCTTTGTCCTTCATTGTTATCAGCCTCTCTCTTTAGTTCCTTCAAATTGAGGAAATACTCAGTAACATGCACTGCAGTTGTTTCTATCCTGTGGTCTACAAGGCAAACAGGCATCACTTGTAAAATAAAATAAAAATAAATTACAAAGAACCATGTCATCACAGAATTAGTACACCACAGAAGCTGATGACATTATCACCTTTGTCTTCAAAGCCAGAAATTCTCTATTTGAAATTCTCTTAATTTGAGTTCTCTGAGCATAAAGAATGAGAGTGATTAAATTACTCTGTACTGTAGCTAGTTCAGCATAAACAATGGCTTAATAAATGGTGTCTTAGTTGATCATATTCTTGACAGACACACCCTAACAGCAACAAATGAACTTTGTGAAACTATTTTATTTAATATTTTCAATGGCACACATAGTCATCCATAATTCTGAAGACAGATGTGATTTTGCGTGTAAAAGGTGAAAGAAAAGATCAAATTTTAATAGAGCTTCAAGTTTTTAAGTGTCCCATTATTTTTTCTGGTGCTTTGTTTTAATAAATAGTGGATATATGTTACATAGTTATATGTGAAATGTATATGTAATTTTATATCCTTGTTCCATGCTTTTAGTGTTTGCATATTTTTTCTTATATATTCCAGCATAAAGGATTGGACTGATAAGCAAGTTTGCTACTTGCCCCCTTTCTGCTTCCTTCCTTCTCTCCTCCTTTTTATGTAATTTTGTCAAGGTAGAACCCGATGAGCCTTAATTATTCCATATTTGAAATGGAAATTTAATTGATGCTTATTTCCTGATGAACTGACCTTAGAAAATCCTTTTTGGTTATATTTATTATGGTCTGTTCTTTTTATTTGAATTGGCTAGTTTTGTTTGGCTATTTGCTCATAGAGTTCTCTAGTAGCTTGTACATTTGGGAAATGTTTTGAAACTCAAACACTTAGTCACTATGATTGTTTGAATAAAAATTTAAGAAAAGAGAACTTTTGAAACTATGACTGTAGTTTCAACTTCCAGTGTGGTATGCATGAGGATGGGGTAACTGTAGGTACTTAGGACCTTACAAAGTGACATTTTCTGGACAGCTGTAGTTCATTGGATTTATAAAGGAAGAACAGTAGAGTCCAAAGTAGAATGGACCAAAAGTTTGGCAACTTATAATCTAACCCTGGACTTCTCACTAAAGAACTGTGGGCCCTCAGATAAGTTACACAAACTTCCTAGACCTCAGCTTTCTTATCTTTGACATTAAAGTTTTTAACCACAGGACCTATTAGCTACTAGCTTTAAAAATTTATGATTCCAGGTAAATGTTAAAAATGGCAGAAATGCCTCATCTAAAAAAGTAATCATAGACTGATTCCAATGCCATATTATATTTTTCAAATATGATTCCCTTCATTATTATAAATAAAATGTTGGATATTGATAAACACTTCCTAATTATCTGGAAAATTTAGCCAACATAGATTTGGTGAACTATGTAATTCAGTTTGGCATGGGCTTGACATCACAAGATAAGTATAAAAATATTTTCCTTACCATTTGCCCTATGTAGTCCCTTTAAAATTTTTGTTCAAGACAAATAATCACGAGGCTAAAATTTATGTGAAATTACAGAATGCCAATTAAAATAGTTAAATTTATAATTGCTTTAATTAAAAAAATAGAAACTAAAAAAACATCTTTTCTCTTTATCAGTTTCGTTGTAATTCACATTTCAAAGATAAATGATCTGCATGCCTTTAAAAAGTCTTATAGACAGAAAGGGAGAAAATATCTATTTTGCTTACATATAATCCTCTTAACATGCACATGCCAGATGGTGTTTCATATCAGGTCAGAAATAATGAAGGAATCTGGCTTTAAATCTAAGAATCTGGGGGAAAATGAGTAACTAGGGATTATGTATTTGTAATAGCATTTTTCCCTGAAATTCAACCATTTGTAATAATTTTTGATATGCTTCTGTCTGTGTGTGTGGATTTATTTTTACTTATTTCATTTCTATTATACCTTACTGGGATTCTGAAAGGTTATTTATGATGGGATTAGACATTTTCTCAATCTTTGGATCTCCGTAGTCAAGTAATAATTTGACCTTCAGATATTTCATACTGCAAGTTAGTAACTACTCTAGAAAGTAGAAAATCAACAACTCATGGGGAGGGAAAAGCAAATAGATATTCTATTAAGTATGGAAGACAATAGTATTTTTCTAATTCACATTAAAGAGACTAATTATAATATTAAATAATCTAAATTCTTTTGCTAAAAAGAAATAAATTCACTTTATGTAAAAACAGCACATTTCATAAGAATAAACCTTACTGACTTTAGAGAATAAAGTTAGGCCACTGTATTGTAGGGAAAGCAGAAAATTGTACTCTTAATTAATTCACTCCTTGTTATTATTGTTTTGGTTTCTTTGACTTTCTCCTAACAGATCATATGATAATCTATGTCATTAGTTCACTTGATCCAAACTAATATATTACAGTACTCTACTAGTCACTCTGTCTTTAATCTCTTTATATAATAATTATTTGGTTCTGAGGGCCTTGACTGCTTCCATGCTTTAAAAAAGAGGACAAACATTTCAAGTAATACATGTGACTGAATTATGTAAATGCAGCCTCCAACTCCCAGCCAAAAAAAAAAAAAAAAGTTGAAGTTTTACTTTCAGCATGATAACACAAGTTCTGTAGACCCACTCCCTAGTGAAACTGGTCAAAATTGTAAAAAAAAAAAAAAAATTTAAGTTTCTAGAAATGGTTCTAGGGAAACATTCAAAATCTCTGAAATAGTTCTAAGGAAGACAAACATTGGTCATATAATGAATAAATTAAGTAACTTTCCAGGAACCTTGCTAAAACTATTATGCCCTCCTCCATCAATTGAACATTCAACTCCTACATTGAAGGTGTCATGTCACTCAGAGAAAAGTATACTATTACTTCCACCCCTAGCTCCAGGGCTGTTTGTAACTCACATATTTTCCAATAGGAAAAAATAGACTATAACATAGAGAGTTTCATATTCCTTTCTATAAGAACAGATTACATTTGAAAAAGAATGTGGAGAAGTTCAAGGTGAATGATGGCCTCAAATAACAGTGTTAGTTATTGTGAAAGGCAATTGGTAGGAGATAGGTAGATTCATTGGAGACACACTCTAACCTGCAAATTGGCTATTTTGCTGGAGAGAACCAGGCATATGTGCAGCTGGGAAGTAGACAACTGGGGTGAGAACAAATCTCAGACATGGACTTCAGGAACTACACCTTCAAATGATCCCAAATTTGGTTGTATCAGTCTGTCAAGCAATTTATACCCCCAGAGCATTGTTGAAAATAAGTAGTGGACCTGACTGTAGTTAAGGGTAGGAGACAGAGAAAGCTCTGCAAAATTCACTGTCATCTCAGAGTGACTATGGGCTCATCCAAGATTGTATTGTCTGAGGAGCAGCATCAGATGTTTCTTGCTACAGAGGGTGGGAGTGAGGGATTGATAACTAAGGTAAAATAGACTTAACTATAATTGCTAAGCATGGGGCACCTGGGTGGCTCAGTGGGTTAAAGCCTCTGCCTTCGGCTCAGGTCATGATCCCAGGGTCCTGGGATCGAGCCCCACACTGGGATGCCTGTTTAGCAGGGAGCCTGCTTCCTCCTCTCTCTCTGCCTGCCTCTCTGCCTACTTGTAATCTCTCTATCTCTCTGTCAAATAAATAAATAAAATGTTTAAAAAAAATAATCACTAAGCACATAAACAAATAATAATAACCAGCCCCTAGGGTGGGGGGAGGTACACAGAGTAGTTAAAAATATATAATCTAAAGTGTCAAGTTTCCAATTAAAAAATACTAGAACTAGAAAAAGAAAACAGACAAATATGGTCTACACACAAAGAGTAAAAAGTGGAAAATAGAATCTGCCTGTTATCACAGCCAGATGTGGGATTGAACAAAGTATTCAAAGTAACCATTATAAATATGTTCGGGCGCCCGGGTGGCTCAGTGGGTTAAAGCCTCTGCTTTCGGCTCAGGTCATGATCTCAGGGTCCTGGGATCGAGGCCCGCATCGGGCTCCCTGCTCAGTGGGGAGCCTGCTTCCTCCTCTCTCTCTGCCTGCCTCTCTGCCTCCTTGTGATCTCTCTCTCTGTGTCAATAAATAAATAAAATCTTTAAAAAAAATAAATATGTTCAAAGAAGTAAAGAAACAGTGACTAAAGAAGTAAAGGAAGACATGATGGCAGTGTGGTAATGTCTAAAAACTCCCCAAATTTATTGAAAACATTAATCTCCACATCCAAGAAGCTCAACAAACTCCAAGTGAAATAAGCACAAGGAGATTCACAATCAGACAAATCACAGAAAAAATGTCGAAAGCCAAAGACAAGAGAAAATCTTGCAAGCATCAAGACAGAATAAACACTCTAATTTATAAGGGAATTCAAATAAGATTAATAGTTGCCTCCCCTTCAGAAACAAAGGAGGCTGGAAAGAAGTGGGATAAAAGCACTAAAAGTGTTCAAAGAAAAAAATATCAATCAAGAACACTATACTGAGCAAAACTATATTTCATGAATAGAGACAAAATAAACATACACCCAAATAAGGAAAACCATGGGAATTTGCTGCTAACAAACCCATTTTACATGAAATACTAAAGAAAAATCTTCAGGCTAATAGCAGTTGACCCCAGACAGTAACTTGAATCCATGTGCACATTTCTCCTCCTTTTTCTTTTAATTAATTTAAAAAGCTATTAGTTAAAACATTATGTATATAATCTATTATTTGGCCTAGAACATATAAATATGTAGTACATTTGGCAATAATAACACAAAGGAGGTAAGTAGAAATATAAACTGTTCTAGCTAAGGAGTTATTTCCAAATGGTAAGTAGATCCACAGGAACAAATGAAGAGATCCAGATATAATAAGGTTAATTGGCAAAAACTGTTCTTATTTCCTTTCCTTTCTTCTCTTGGCTTCTTTAAAGATTTTAAAATTATATAAAGCAATAATTATAAATGCAGTGTTAAAGTGTTTTTAACATTTATAGATATAATAATTATAAAAATATAACAAAGTATAGAAAACAGAATAGTTTAGTAATAACATTTCTATATCTTACTGGAATTAAGTTAGTGTAAATCTAAAGCTGATTCTGAGAAATTAAGATGTATTTGATAGGCTTTTTTTTTTTTAAAAGATTTTATTTATTTATTTCACAGAGGGAGAGAGATCACAAGGAGGCAGAGAGGCAGGCAGAGAGAGAGAGGGGGAAGCAGGCTCCCCGCTGAGCAGGGAGCCCGATGCGAGCCTTGATCCCAGGACCCTGAGATCACGACCTGAGCCGAAAGCAGAGGCTTTAACCCACTGAGCCACCCAGGCGCCCTTGATAGGCTTTAGAGCAAACACTGACATAGCTCACAAAAATAAAGTGAAAAGATCATTAAAGTAATTAAATCATTAAAGTAATTAAAATGCTACATTAGGAAAATATTCAGTCACCAAAAAAAAGCATCAAAGAAGTACCAAAACATTGGGGCATCTGGGTCGCTCAGTCAGTTAAGTGTTAGATTCTTGATTTCAGCTCAGACCATGATCTCGGGATTGTGGCATCGAGTCCCCCCTTTGGTCTCTGCACTGGGCAAAGGCTGCTTTATTCTGTCTCCTGTCTTCCTCTGCCCCTCACACACACACACACACACACACAAGAGGTACCAGAAAATAGACCTATAGAGAAGAACAAACAAAATGACAAACATAAATTCCACTGTATAAGAAAATGTCATGAAATGTGAATGAGTCAGACAACCCAATCTAAAGGCAGAGATTTTAAAAATGGAACAAGCAAAACAAAACAAGATCCAACTATATGCTATCTATAGGAGACACACTTTAGATTCAAAGATAATAATAGATTGAGAGTAAAAGCCTGAGAAAGGTATTTTATACAAATAGCAATCACAAGAAAGCTGAAGTGACTGTACTAATGTCACACCATAATAGACTTTAAAACAAACAAACAAACAAAATACCAGAAGTAAAGAGGGGCCTTAATAATGATAAAGTGTTAACCCATCTTTAACATATAAATATTATAATCATATATGTGCTAGCATATATACTAAAGTACATGAAGCAAAAACTGACAGAGATGAAGGGAAAAAGTAGATTAATTCACTAGTAAAGTCTTCTTTGTCTCAGTTTCAGTAATAAGAAAACTAGACTGAAGATCAACAAGGAAATAGAAAATTTGAACAGCACTATAAACTATTATATAACATCTGTACAAATACCTACTCAACATTCTATAGTTGTTGAGTATATACTATTTACATAGTATCTATATAGAACTACATCCAATAACAGTATACTATACATTCTTCTCGAATAAACACATGGAACATTCTCCATTTTAAACTATATACTAGACCATAAAATAAACCTTGGTTAAGTTTTAAAAAATAGAAATAATACAAAGTAAAAAAAAAGGCAGAAAGAAAGAATACAAAGTATATTCTATTACTCCAATGGAACAAAATTAGAAATCAATAACAAAAGAAACTTGAAATCTCACTGATATATGAATTTGGCATCACAGTTCAAAGTAACCAATGGTTCAGAAGAAATCAAAAGGGAAATTTAGATGAATGAAAATAAAAATACAAAATACAAAATTTATGGGATATGATGATTAGAAATTTGTAGCACTGAATACATTTTTTAAAAAGGAAGAAAGCTGTCATAGCAACAAGCTAACCTTCCATCTTAAGATGATGGAAAAGAGAAGAGCATACTAAACTTAAAGCAAGCAAAAGGAAGGAAAAAAGTAAATAAAGCAGAAATTAATGAAATACAATATAAACAATAGAGAATGAGAAAAACAATAATTAAACAGGATAGAAAAACAAAAGCAAAAACAAAACCTGGTTCTTTTAAAAGTCAACAAAATTAATCAACCTAACCCAGACTGACCAAGAAAGAGAGAATACTCACATTACTAGAATCAGAAATGAAAGAGGGAATATTACTATTGATCTTAAGTGGGGGGAGGCTTTAGGAGAATATTATGAAAGAGTGTATGCCAATAAATCAGATTAATAAAATGAAATAGCTAAGTTCCCAAAAAGACATAAACTACCGAATGGACTCACAAATAAATAAACAAATCTGAACTGATACGTAAAGAAATTGAAACAGTGATCAAAATCTGCCTATAAAGAAAAGTGCAGGCCCAGATGGCTTCACTGGTGAGTTCTTTCCAACAGTTAATGAAAAATTAATATCAGTTATTCACAAACTCCTTCAAAAAATAAAAGAGGAGGGAATATTTTATAACTCCTTCTATGAGGGCAATATTACTGTGACACCAGAATCACAGAATAACAAGAAAAAGAACTGCAAACCAATACTTTCTATGAATACAAATGCAAAAATCCTCACAAAATACTAGCAAACCAATTTGAGCAACATATAAAATGAACTGTACACCATGACTAACTGGTATTTATCTCAAGAATGTGAGTTGGTTTAACATCTAAAAATCAATTAAAGTAATATATCAAGACTAAAAACCCAAAATCACATGATCTTCTCAATAGACATAAAAAAGTATTCAGCAAACTCCAACATTGTTTTCATGATAAAAACACTCAACAAAGTAGGATAAAAATCCTCAAGCTGGTAAAGGGTATCTGTGAAAAACCCACAGCTAATATCATACTTAATGGTGAAATTAAGTGCTTAATGGAGAAATGGTGCTTTTCTCCTAAGATCAGAAGACAAGGATATTCATTCCTTGTAGTGGAGGTTCCACCAAGCAGAATTAGGAAAGAAAAATAGATAAAAGACTTCCAGATTGGAAAGGAAGAAGTAAAACTATTTCCACTCTCATGATCTTACATATTGAAATTTTAAGGAATCTAATAAAATACTATTAAAATTGATAAATTATTTTAGCATGCTTATAAGATCAATATATTAAAGCCAGTTGATCACACTTGCAGTTAATAATCAGAAATGAAATTTAAAAATATTTTCATTTATAATAGCATCAGAAAATATAATACTAGAAAAAATTCAAAACTCATTCTGAAAACTACAGAACATTGTTGAAAGAAATTAAAGGTCTAAATAAATACACATTTCATGTACATGAATTAGAAAACTTAAAACTGTTAAGATGGTAAAACTCCCCAAATTTATCTACAGATTCAACATAATTGCTGTCAGATTCCCAGCTGGCTTCTTGGTGGAAATTGATAGCTGCTTCTCAAATTCGTATGGAATTGTACAAGACCTAGGATGGCCAAAGCAGTCAAGTAAAAGATGATTAAAATTGGAAAACTCACACTTCATAATTGCAAACCTTAGTACAAAGCATTAATAATCAAGACTTATGGCATTCAGATAAGGATAGACATATAGATCAGTACAATAGAAATGAGAATTGAGAAATAAACACATGTGTCTATGTTTAGTTGATTTTGGCAAGAGTGCCAAGATGATTTATGGGGAAATGATAGTAATTTCAACAAATAGTGAGGGAACAATTGGACAGCCGCATACAAACAATTATGTTGGACCCTTACCTCATACTACATTCAAAATTAACTTGAACCAAAGGCTAAATGTAAGACATAAAACCATAACACTTTTAGAAGAAAACATAGTGACTTGGTTCAGCAGTGGTTGCTTATATATGGTACCAATAACATGAGCAAAAAAAGATATACAAAAATTGGGATTTATCAGAATTAAAAACTTCTGCTTCAAAGGACACTATGAAGAAAGTGAAAAACCAACACAGAGATGAGAGAAAATAATTATCAGTCGTATATCTCATAAGGAACTTGTATGTACAACATACAAAAATTTTTATATCTCAATAACAAAAAGATATATAACCCAATTCAAAAAAGGACAAAGATTCTGAATAGATATTTCTTCAGAGAAGATAGACAAATGGCCAGTAAGCATATACACAGGTGCTCATCATCATTACTCATCAAGGAAATGCAAATCAAAACCACAGTGAAACACCATTCTATGCACTGTGATAGTTGGAAACAAAAAGATAATCACAAGTGTTGATGAGGATGTGGAGATATAATAGCACCTATATCTTCCTAGTTGGATTTTAAAATGGTGCTGCCACTTTGGAAAACACTAGCAATTCATCAAATGGTTAGGCTTAGAGAAAACATATGACCCAGAAATTCTACTTTTAGGTGAATGTCCCAGAGCAAAGAAAGCATATGTCCACACAAAGAATTGTACATTAATGTTTATAAGAACATTATGTATAATAGCAAAAAGATGGAAACAACCAAGATATTCATCAATGAATGAATAAATAAAATATAATCTAATATAATCATGTAACGGAATATTATTTAGCCATAAAAAGGAATAAAGTTTTGATCTATACTACAACATAGGTGAAACTTAAAACATTATACTAAGTGAAATAAGCAAGTCACAAAGACCACATATTATATGATTCTATTTATGTGAAATATCCAGAACAGGTAAATCTACAGATGGAAAGTAGATTAGTAGCTGCTGGGAAAATAATGGGACTGGGATTGGGAAGTAATAAAGGGACAATATCTAAATGATAGGGGGAATCTTTCTAAGGCCATAAAAATGTTCTAAGAGTATGTAGTTTCGGTGCACATATCTTGAATACACTGAAAAACTTTGAATTGTACACTTTAAATGTGAATTGTATAGTATGTGAATTACATTGCAATAAAGCTGCAAAAAAAAGTCTCTATCCCAGGAATAGTGGTTTAACTTCCTCTTAAAAGGATGTAATGTAATATTTCAGTCTAAAAAGTCCATAAATGGACAAAAGTATGATTAACTTTCCCTTCTCTTCCTTCAAGCCATCTCTTATTCATTACGAGCAAGAGCTACTTCCAAAGCAGATCAGGTCTTTATTTCCATTAGCATTTGGCCTTTGGTCACTTCACAGCACAAAAAAATCTTTTGTTGGCAGACATCTTAGACCACCAACAAGTTCACCTATGAAGTTAAGCAAATGTCATTGTGGTTTTTACTATTTTTTCTTAGAGTGATATTTTTATTTAACTATCAAGTACTTTTGCAAGATGGACTTAGTATTGAGCCTCACAGAGCAATCTTGATGAAGATTTATAACTTTCTAAATCTGTGACCTTGTAAATATAACTCTAAGTGTCATAGCTAATTTAGGCTAGATCTTAAATTTATTATCTATTTGGAAAAGATTTTAAATTCTTTCAACATTTCCTTTAAATAAACCAGTACATTTGCTTTTCTGTTATCTGTTTGGAACACATTAATATTAGAATACCTCATATTGAAAATGATTATTCTTTTTGCTCAAATTCTTTTAGAAGGCTAGAGTCTTAAGAACATGAAGCTATGTCTGGTAGGTGTTATCTGTGTGTTTATATGAATCTATCCTACCAAATAAAACTTAGTTTATTCAAAGCCAAATGAAATCTATTATTTGCTTTTTAGTAAAGGTCTTAATAGAAAACAGCGTAAACACACAAGTTAGGACATCTTGTGGAGGGCTGACTTATGAAGGGACTAAAATAGGATGTGAGCAGGAACAGGGAGTCATATGCAGTGGAGTTGTCACCAACAGTGGATGAAGGAAGAAAAAGAGAAAAGGAAAATGAGAAAAAGAGAATTGTAGAGAATCAGCCGCCTTGAAAGATGTATAGCTTTCTGTCAAGAGCCTAGCAAAACTGTGGGGAATTCACAGAGAAGGAAAGGCTATAGATAGCTTGAGCCCTGTGTGGAACATTTCATACAGGTCTATATGTGGAAGAGTGATCCCATCATTTTTTTGCTCACATCTCTCATGCTTTAAGCTTGTTTTGAGATCTCTTCTGCTGTTTTCCATTTATGTTCTAAATAGGTCTTTGGAATTCCCAATGTGACTGTTTACCATAGACTTTTTTTAAATTTTTTTTTTATTTATTTGACAGAGAGAGAGAGAGAGATCAGATTACCAATAGGCAGAGAGGCAGGCAGAGAGAGAGGAGGAAACAGACTCCCTGCCGAGCAGGGAGCCCGATGCGGGCCTCGATCCCAGGACCCTGAGATCATGACCTGAGCTGAAGGCAGAGGCTTTAACCCACTGAGCCACCCAGGCGCCCTACCATAGACTTTTATATAAATCTGATATGATCAATCATTGACAGTGGTCAGAAAAGTTTGTGATACTTTAGTATGTTAGTTCAGATTAACCACAAAGAATATTGTTGATGATTGCTTTTCTTAAAGGTTAGTGAAAATGATGAAAATGGTAAAAGGTGAAATTATGAGAATTGTGCTAGAGTACTAGCTACAGAGATGTGGCATCTAGAAAAAAATCCATATGCCAAGGAAGTACACAAAAATCTAAGCATTAAATTCAATTAAAGACAGAGAAAATTGGTTAACAGTTATAGTTATTAAAATTTTTACTGGAAAAGATAATATTATTTATAAATAAAACTTGATTGTTTTCACATTTTAAAATTTAATATACAAATACCACTTTAGATTTATCAATTTTGTTTATCTTTCCAAAGAACCAGCTCCTGGTTTCACTTAGCCAGACTCAACAAGAAAAAAAGAGAGAGGACTCAAATTAATAAAATTAGAAATAAAAGAGAAATAACAATCAACACCATGGAAGCACAAAGAATTATAAGAATTGCCAATGAATTGGATGGCCTAGATGTGGATAAATTCCAAAAACATATAACCTTCAGAAATGAATAATAAGAAATGGAAAATTTGAACAGACTGATTACTAGTAATGAAATTAAACTAATCAAAAAACTCCCAACAAACACAAGTCCAGTACCAGATGACTTCACAGGTGAATTCCACCAAATTTCAAAAAAAGTTAATACCTATTCTCCTCAAACTATTCCAAAAAAAGGAAGAGGAAAAAAAGTTTCCAAATTCATTCTATGAGGCCAGCATTACTCTGATACCGAAACCAAATAAAGACACACACAAAAAGGAAAACGACAAGCCAATATCTCGTTGAATATAGATGCAAAAAATCCTCAACAAAATATTAGCAAATCAAATTCAAGAATACATTACAAAAAATCATTCTCCACTATCATATGGGATTTATTTCCAGGATGCAAGTGTGGTTCAGTATTCACCAATCAATGTGATATATCACATTAAGATGAGAAAGGATAAAAACCATATGATCATGTCAATAGATGCAGAAAAAGCACTTGAAAAAGTACAACATATATTCTTGATAAAAACTCTCAACAAAATAGATTTCAAGGGAACATACCTCAACATAAAGAGGTCGTATGTGAAAAACACACAACAAACATATTCAGTGAAGAGAAACTAAGAGCTTTTCCTCTAAGATCAGGAACAGAACAAGGATGTCCACTCTCACCAACTGTATTCAACATAGTAATGGAAGCCCTAGCTACAGCTTTCAGACAAGGAAAAGAAATAAAAGGCATCCAAACTGGTAAGGAAGAAGTAAAATTGTCACTATTTGCAGATGACATGATACTCTGTATAGAAATCCCAAAAGACACCACGAAAAGCTACTAGAACAGACAAATGAATTCAATAAATTTGCAGGATACAAAAGTAATGTACAGAAATTGCTTGCATTTCTATGGACTATTAATGAAGTAGCAGAAAGAGAAATTATGAAAAGAATTCCATTTATAATTGCCACAAAAGTAATGAAATACTTAGGAATAAATTGAATAACGCACTATTGGTAGGAATGCAAATTGGTGCAGTCACTGTGGAAAGCAGTATGGAGGTTCCTCAAAAAATTAAAAATAGAAATACCACATGATCTAGCAATTTCACTACGGGATATTTACACAGAGAAAACAAAAACACTAATCCAGAAAGATATATGCACCCTTTTGTTTACTGCAACATTACTTAAAATAGGCAAGATATGGAAGCAACCCAAGTGTCCATCCAAAGATGAATAGATGAAGAAGATGTGGTTTATATACATGCAGTAGAATATCACTTAGCATAAAATGAATGTAATCTTGCCATTTCCAGCAACATGGGTAGATCTAGGGGATATAATGCTAAGTGAAATAAGTCAGTCAGAGAAAGACACATACCATATGATTTCACTCGTGGAATTTAAGAAGCAAAGCAAATGAACAAAGATAAAAGGGGACAAACAAAAAAAACCAGACTCTTAAATACAGAGAACAAACTGTGGTTGCAGGGGGTGGGGAACATGTGTGAAATACATAAAGGGTGTTAAGAGTACACTTACCTTGGTGAGCACCAAGAAATGTACAGAATTTCTTGGTCATTGTATACCTGAAACTAATATAATACTTCATGTTAATTATACTTCAGTTAAAAGAAAGGTTTCCTACACGAAACACTCATAGTCTGAAAATAAGGCATCATCATGCCCATTATCCAGAACTTGTGCTAATGGAGAACATGGGTCCATATCATGAATTTTTTACGCATTTTTATATTTAGGAGAAATGTATTGATTATATAATATTCAGTGTCATGCCAAAGTGACAAACAAAATCTTGTAAATTAAAAATAGGCATTTTAGTATCCTATGCCTATTTTTTAAATATATAATGCACTTTGGATCTATAAGGGGACTTAGAAACCCTCTAGTCCTTTCTCTTGTCATTTGTGGTATAGATTGGAATGTTAAAAAAAGTGACTTTATCAGTCCATTCAAGTTCTCATTCAGTGGGCAAATGAAATAGGTTAGAAGTTAAGAAGAATTTTTTTTAAAAGCAATACAGTTCTGTATGGTTTTATTATTAAATTTAATTTTATAAAACTGATTAAATAAAAATATACAGTGTTGAAAAGGAACAAAGTATCATTCATGATTCCATATTTCAGGGATAGCCATGTCTAACACATACTTCAAGACAGAGATCTTTCACTTCATTTTCTGCACACGCACATCTCCCTCACCAAACCCCTTCCACACATGTTCATTGACAAAAGTGGTAACTTACTGTATATTTTCATATGCACATTTTTCCTTCTGTAATTTGATTTTGTAATACTATTTTAAACCAGATTCATTACTCATACCATAGCAATATACTAGTGTGGCCTAAGAAGTCCAAAAAACTTGGGCATGACTAAGATTTAAGTATTTTACCATATCTTACCAGTGTCATTTTACTTCTTCTGAAACACATTCCTAATCTCTGGTTTCTGATGAGGTTAACAAGTTTAAGAGAGAAATTGTATCAAAACTCTCTTCCCTTATCAGTTTTTCTTATCATGGCATTATTTTTCATTTCCTTCAGAGTATTCATTATAATTTGCAATTGTGTATCTCAGGTTTTTTTTTTTTGTATATCTTAGTTTCTGTTTTAAATCTGTTATCCTTATTAGACAAACTCCAGGAAGGCAAGAATGAGACCTACCGTTTCAACCCTTTAAAGTCCTAGCACAGGCTTGACATCGAGTAAGAGCTTGGTTATTATTGGTAAGTGAATATGCACATCAATCTGCTTAAAGAAATAATATCCAGGCCATATGTACACAGTGGCACACATATAGAGGGAAACAAGCTTAAAATTGTATAAACAAATATGTTTGAAAATGCTTGACTTTTGTGAATAACATAAATGCCTTTCAAGTCTTTTTTTCATATCTATATTATTTCAGTACACAGAGAAATAACATTGGTAGTAATCTTATTAAGTAAGAGCTTGAATTCAAAATCAGAATTCCTCCTTGCAAATCCTGGTAGCACCATTAATTAATTAATCCAGTTAGTTAACTCTGTGTCTCCTCTGTAAAATGGAGATAATACTAGGACCCACCTTATGGGATTATTTGAGGATTGAATGAGATAAAACATGTAAAACAGTTTTATATTAACTGTATTTATCAAATGCTAAAAATATCAGTGGTAATTGTCATTGTTATTATTACCATCGTTATTAATATCCTGGGCTCATCTGCTCTAATAGACTGGTAGAAAATTTGAGAGGAAGAGAATTTTCATATGAGAGATGGAAGAGGAAACATGACTAATAAATACTATTACTTCAAACCCCTACACTTTGTGAGATACTTTTAACATATTACCCCTATTTTACCCTTGAGGGCAATGTGGCTCAAAACTTTAATTTTCTCCCACATTTATCATTAACTACCTTGTTGTGCATGCATACCAATACTTCAGGTATCTCTTCTGTGAAATTGTTTATATTTGTCCTAATTTGAAACAGTCTTCTTGTTTACCCTGTATGAAAAATCTCATAAAAATCTCACTACATCCCTCAGCCACCAAACAAGTGTCCATGTCTTTCTCAAGACTCCACTCAAATCCTATCTCTGATTATAGTCATTGGTTTCATGTTTTCTCTTACCATTGGCCATCATGATAAGAGTAGTCTTTATAGATCAACTCCTCCATTTCACCATGAACTCCTTTGACTTGCTTACAGAATCCCGGAACACAGATAGTGTTTAAATGCTGAGTAGGAGGAAGAGGGAAGGAATGTGAGAGGGAGGGAGACATAAATGGAAGCCAAGACAGGACTACAGGACTCTCAAATTCGAGAAGCCTAGTGGAATTTCCTCTCAATTCAGTGCCATATTTCCTTCCAACTTACTGATTTGAAGTTAATTTAAGTGACAACAAAGCAGTTCATGCACTTAATCCTCTCTTGATATTTTTAAAATTGTGCTCCCTTCTTACAGAAAGATCAGGTACTACATCTGAACCTTTATTATTTGTTTTGTTGTAATTATGTGATAGAAGAGAGCAAATTTTTAGAAAGCAATTTTTTAGAAAAAAATTTCTAACAATAGAGTAAAATATGTTTGCAGAAAAGGGAAGAATATGGAAAACTAAAACAACCAAAATGAGAAATATGTGTGTACACTACTACCCAGAAATAACCGCCATATAACATTTCTATATATTTTTCTATACTTTTTTCTTTTATTTGTGTTGCAATATACAACCAAAACACATGGTTCTTCAAAATTTATTTCCAAAACAGAAATTATAATAAATTTCTTTGAAAACATGAATGTGAAATGGCACATGAAATGTGATGTTATAAATGAGTGAACAACCCGAAAACAAGAGTAAGACATATTTTCAAGAAAGGGAACACTTACATTTACTGTCAGAAATGACGACAAGAATGGCAACGGAGAGAGTTGGGGAGGTCTGCAGGGAGAAGATAATCTGGGGTCGTGTAGGCCCTGCCAAAGGTTCAGGGTTTTATCCTGAGGGTGCTCTGAAACACTAAGTGTTCTGAAGCAGAGAAGTGATGCTATCAGATCTGCATCTGAGGGAGACAGAGTAGATATGGGGCAGCCATTTGGGAAGCTATTACAATTACTTTGGAGTAGGAGGGTGGTATCAGAGATGAACAAAACCAAATAAGTATGAGGAAGGGAAGAGAAGGGAAGGAGGAGAGAAACTTGTGACGTCACTATACTAATAACCAGGGAAATGCGAATTAAACAATGAGATGTCATTTTTTTCTCCTATTTTACTGGACATAGAAAAGAAAAGTTCATTCCTATGGGCTAGAATGTGAGGAATATTATATTCTCCATACCCTTATGGTGAGAATATAAACTGTATGGCCACTGCAGTTTCATGAATGCTGGCAGGAGATACACGAATTCTGAGTTAGAGATGAAATGTCGTTTATTACTCATAACAACAGCAGCAACCAGAATATCAGCCTTTTTGCACTGGTACCCAAACTCCAGTTCCCATAGGACAACACAAAGAGGGCCAGAGAACACCTGTCTGTGCAATGGATTCTATTGCAGGAGAACTTTACTGCGGTTGGAGGAAACATTACCATTCTCTAGAATAAGCCTGTCTCCCTTTTGCTCCAGAAGGAGACATGCTATTTTTCAAGACTCTTCACTATTCATCTTTGAAAATATCATGCAGAAAAAGGACAAAGCCTTACTTGCCAGATGTACAAAAATGTAGCAAATCCGTAGAGACTAGCCTTCCAATACAATTTAGGAGTATAATCTGGCAGTGTATTTTAAAACTGTATTCTTCAGCCTTGAGAAACACTCACAGAAGAAGCTCTGTAAAAAATATTCATTGCACCATTGTAATAGAAAAAAAGAGAAAGCTTGACTTGCAACAGAAGAAAGTCTAATAGTGGAATGTTCATACTTGGTATTTTGTGCATTAATTAAAATAAAACAAATATATATATACAAAAATAGCTCCCCAGGATGTTTTTTTTTAAAGATTTTATTTATTTATTTGACACAGAGAGAGAGAGAGATTACAAGTAGGCAGAGAGGCAGGCAGAGAGAGAGGAAAGAGGAGGAAGCAGGCTCCCTGCTGAGCAGAGAGCCCGATGTGGGCCTCGATCCCAGGACCCTGAGATCATGACCTGAGCTGAAGGCAGAGGCTTTAACCCATTGAGCCACCCAGGCGCCCCCCAGGATGTTTTTGTCTGAATAAATCAGATTACAGAGTATGTTACTTTTTGTTTTGTTTCATTCATTAAAAACTGACATATAAACCAATCTATATATTTGAAATTGAACTCATACATATGTGAGTACATATAAAAATAGTCAAGATATTTGGGTGAATATACACCAAATCCATAATTAATTTTACCTCTGAATAGAGAAAGAAGACAGAAAAGGATTGGGAGCTATGGTGAAAGTTGCCATTTTGTATAAAGTACATATTTATATATAACTTGTTTAATTTCTGAAAGTTAATTGGAAATTCTTGGCTATTGATAGATGGGGAAAGGAGAAAGAAAATGTGAAAGGTAACTTAAGTTATCTAGCTTAATCAATTGGGTGAATGGTATTGAAATTTGGAAGGATTGAGACCTTTAGAAAATGAATAAGTATTTTGGGGAGACTGGAAATGAGGAGTGAACTTCAGAAGTGTTGGAATTGAAGTACTTCTGAATCATCCAAATTCAAATGCTGAATGAGAAGTTTGTTGTTAGGGCCTGAATTTTAGAAAACCAGAGATTAAAATGTGTAGGTCAGCAGCAAAATGGTGGTAACTGAAGCCATGTAGGTGAATGGAAATTTCTAAAGATAGAATATAGTGGAAAGAGAACACAAGACGGAGCCTGTGGCATTCCATCCTTTCATTGTTAAAGAAAAGGGGGAGATAAAAGAAAACCAAGAGTATGTGTCCAGGGATGTAGGAATAAGTGAAACCAAACAAAACATAGATGTGAGTGTCACAAAAGCAGAGGCTAGGAAAGAGACTGCATGAAGTCATAGTGGTCACACAGGCCAAATGCTGCTGAAATATCTAGTAGAATAATAATGAGGTCCTTTGATTTTAGCAACATGAAGGGACATGACTTAAGAAACAAATTTTGAATTTTACTGAAATGTTGAGGAAAGTAGCTGGAATTTAATGGTTTGGATGGTAGGAGGGGAACAAGATAAGAAACTTGAGAAGATGTTTGATTGAGAAAGAGAAAAATGATGAAGGTGTCCATTGTAGAGGAATAGGTCATCCAGAGGATTTCTCCTAAGAAGAAAATACTGAGTGGCTAAATATTCAGATGGGAAGGATCCAGTGGAGAGGGAGAGTGCATAAAAAAATAAGAAAAAGGTGAGAATATAAATCAGGAGGAGATGGGCTTCCTTTATAAAGATAAAGACCCATAAATCTGTTCTAGCAGGAAGCAGACGCAAAGGGGAAAGGTTGGGTGCTGATTTGTGTAGGCTCTAAAATGGTAGAATGTTGAAGTCAGGCCCATCTGCTGACTTCTGCTTTCTCCGTAGTAGGTGCCATGGGCATATATTGAAGGTGAGGTGAGGGTGATTTGCAGATTTGAAGAAACAGGCACAACGCTTGTGTAGAATGGTTTGTTGGTTATGTGAAGCTTCATGTGGTGGAGACTACTGGATGGAGGATCTCCATGATCCTCACCCAAGCATCCTGATTGATCCTGAAAATCACATGTATGTTGGGAATTTGGATTGAGCCAAGTCACATTAAAACTCTGTCATGATTCTTTTAAGACATTAAAACTCTGTTATTTTCCTGGCAATAATATTTAAAGACATAATTTTAAGCTGAAAAATTATCCTTCTCCACATTATGCACATGAATATTGTCTAGCTAATACTGAAAAGACAAAGCAGCCATCTTTTTGGAGTGCTGTCTGCTAATCAGTCTTGTAGAATTGGCTGGCTGCCCTTGGACCTGAAAAGAATTCCTGTTTGCCTTTATGTTGAGTTAAAGAGTCGGGCATTTGCCCCCAGTAATGTAGGCATCGCTACTTCTTGTTTGGCCATTGCACCACCAGATGTATCATATAAATACTCTAATGGATAGTGGTGGACTAGGAACATAGGAGATAATCTGATGCAGGCAGATGCTAGCAGTCAAGATTACTCAAGCTGTATTGAAATTTCCTTTGCACCTGGCACTGGAGGTGTTAGCCATGCCAGTTCAATCCCCCCAACACAGATGTTCTTGTTGTACCACTTTATATGTATAACATTTAGGTTTCTGTTCAGCTTTGCCATAGTACACATAAATACTGTAATCCAAAGACCACCCATTTATTAGTGCACCTGCATCTTCAACCAGATTTCTTTCATTCTTTTCGATGAATGTGCAACATTTTTTTTAAAAGAGACAGAGGGTGAATAACCTTTTGTATCTGTCAGATAGCTTAACAGAATGATGTTGATAATGATGATGATGATGATGATAAAAATAATACCATTTCTAAAAAGAAACACAAAACTGTGTTACTAAAACATGGAGATAAACTGAGCTTTGTTTAAGCAAATGACACATTATTAACTTCTATTTTAAGCTTTTCTTTATTTCTTATTAGGAAGATAGATTATATAAATAGATTATTTTTTTCAAAGCTGTAGTCTCATTTTTTTCTTCAAATGGGATTTTGATAGAGCTTACCTCTTAAGAAGCAGGTTTTCCTGTATGTGAACCGCTGAAACCCCCATTTTAAATTAATAGGAGTGGAGCTTTGTGCAGCTGAAGACTGGATATGACCTCCTGAATATGGGATAAAAAAAAAAAACCTTTGGAGGGAGGGAAGATCATTACTCTAGAGAATAGCCTTGCGCAGTTGCTGCCCTACCAAAGTGGGGAAAGGGCATCAGAATGTTTTGATCTTGTTTTTATAGTTGCAAGCAGTGTCTGTATCTTTCTAAATACCTAATTTTGAAATATATCGCTCTATGAAAAGGAATTTCAGTGCTACTTAATTTTGGTTTGGGGGAGATGGAACTGCCTTTCATTATTCATTTGAAACAAATAAATGTTTAAACATGAGCAACATTTTAAAAATTGATGAGTGGTGATGGTTTTTAAAGTTTTTTTTTTCATCAGTAGTAATAGTTTTCCAGGTTTATACTCATGTCCTGCTTGTTTTCCACTCTGCTTATAGCGACAGTTGTTCTGTGTTTGAGAGTTACACTTGTGCCCCACAGAGAAAAGAGAACATGCCATTCTATCAGTATTACTCTGGTAATTTAGTAATCCGTTGTGTAGAATATATAGGCTACTAAGAAACCAGCTAATCAAGGGATGGAGCAGAAAGAGGAAGAGAATACAAAAGAAAGAATGAAGAAGCAAAGAGGTAAATGAAAAAAAATAAAAACTAGCCACATCCAGATGGCTGTGGATGTCCTTTTATTTCTGACAATTCTTGGAGCACTAGGAGAGGACTGAGCAAACACGAGCAGTGAGTTCAGTGATTACGTAGACAGTGTAGCTAGCTGCTGAGACTACCTACTACTCCTGTATTCCAAAATTACATGCATAAGGCTGGAATGCAGAAAAATAAAGAAACAAATAAAATCCAGTTTCTTAAGATATTCTAAAATTAGTGCAATTATTTGAATGCTTCATTTTGAGAACTTTTTTTTTAAAGATTTTATTTATTTCTTTGACAGAGTGAGTGACAGAGAGCACAAGTAGAGGGAGCAGTAGAGGGAGAGGGAGAAGCAGGCTCTCCGTTGAGCAGGGAGCCCAATGCAGGGGCTCGATCCCAGGACCCTGAGGTCATGACCTGAGCCAGAGACAGATGCTTAACCATCTGAGCCACCCAGGCACCCCTTCATTTTGAACTCTTGTGTTCACTACAGAAATACTAGCATTTGTGTACACACAGACACAAAAATATTACTCCATAACTTAAGAGGAAGAGGAAAGGAGAAAATTTATAAAGAGAAATTGGGGCTGTCTGGCAATCCCTGACATCCAAAAAATGGGTGAGAGCTATTTGAAATAAAAGTCAAACTCCCATTATTTATTCCAGCCTCCTACTGAAAATGTGAGCATTAGATAGAATATACTTCTTTATCTTAGACTAGTCTATGTTCTCTTCAGCTTTTTAAGGAGTTCTAATACTGAACTGCCATCACAGTTCAAGAATCCAGAGCACTAATGCTCACTCTTCCTGTTCCATCCTTGGAATTCTTTTCTAGTACGACATAATGTCATTATTATTTATGATGTTAGCAAGCAACTATTGAGTGCCTGTCCTGTACCAAGCACAGTGCTAAGAATGTTGACAATATTCTAAGTATTTTTATTTCATTTTATAGGCAAAGGGACAGGTGCTTGCAAAGATTAAATATTTTTTCAAGATCACACAATTAACAACTTAAGGAGTAACAATCTGGACCCAGACTCCTATTATAAAGCTTGCATATTTAATCACTCCAAAACTTTATGGCGAAGAATATAGAGCAGAGCTTTACAAAATGTTGTAGAAGTATTCAAGGGTCACATGAGCAGTTGTGTTGATAAGTCATATTAAGCTTTGAGGCTGTTAATTTTAAAACATCTATTTTTCTTGCAAGATATAGCATTGGAATCCATTTCTTTCTTTTGTTCCACATTTATGCCCTCACGCTCTCTGCATTCGTGTCCTAGTTCCCAAGTACAATAAGGGAGTGGAACTAAAAAGTTTGCCATTTCACGATAAATGTCACTGTTTTACTTTGACACAGATATCAGCCAGAGTTTCTAGTTGCAGACAGCAGAATCATGCCTTAATTGTGTAAGAAAAAAAAAGAAATGTATATAATATTAGTAGCCCCAGGGTCTCTTCAGGAGACAGAGGATCAGGCTTAAAAGCTACTCAGCCAGAAACCATACACAAAGTAATCACCTGACTTACTCATAGGGAACTTCACTGTCACAGCTTCTGTGTGGGAGGATGACACTTTAACATAGAGAAATTAGAGAGAGGGTACTACCCCAGGACTTTGGACACTACTCCTTCAGAGACCAGAATATCTCCATGCCATTCTAGCCAGAATCATTTCTTCTGGCACCTTCTTCTTCAAGCCGCTGATTTCCAAACTGAAGTCTCACATCTGTGCACCTGATTGGCAAAGCATAGGTTGCATGCCAGTGGATCACAGTCTAATGGGTCACATTCTGATGGGTCACATATGCTTTAAAAGTATTGGGCAGAATTGACAAGGATGTGGATAGAGCTGGAGAGTATTATGCTAAGCAAAGCCAGTCAGTCAGAGAAAGACAAATACCATATGATTTCGTTCATATGTAGAACTTAAGAAACAAAACAAATGAGCAAAGGCGGGGGGGAAGAGAGAGGCAAACCAAGAAACAGTCTCAACTATAGAGAACATACTGGTTACCAAGGGGGGTGGGTCGGAGGGATGAGGAAATAAGTGATGGGGATTAAGGAGGGCGCTTGTTTTGTTGAGCACCAGGTGATGTGCGGAAGCCTTGAGTCACTATATTGTACACCTGAAACTAATATTACACTGTGTGTTAACTGGAATTAAAAAAAAAACCTAAAAAAAATCCCACTCCTAATAAAACAAAGGACAAATGTCTTCAACACCTAATAAGAGAAACAATATAATAAGAGAAAAGGTTAATTAAAAGTTATTTGCAACATCTATAACCTCCATCTCATTTTTATTCCAATAGTCATGTTATCTGTATCATATCTTTCTCTTAATTGAATATATGCTAGTAACCTGCTTACTCTTTGACACTGCCTGCCCTTTCTTCATACCCCTGTGAAATTCTGTGCTGCAGCCAAATTGAACAATTTCTGGGTCACTTTAAGCATCAGGATTTATCTCACCTTTCACTGTTCCTTTGCACGTAGTGTTCTCCTATCTGAAACCACCTCACCTACATATTGACCTGGGTGAGACTCATTCTTTAGGTTGTTGCGGACACATTGCTGTTGTTATCAGCAAAAAAAAGAAGGAGGAAGCTTTTGGAGGTGGTATGTTTATGACATATTGTGGTGATGGTTCCATGGGTATATACTTATCTCCAAACTCGTCAAATTTTATACATTAAATATATACAGCTTTTTGTATGTCAGGTGTACCTCAGTGATGTTGTTTAAAAAAAAAAAAGAAAAATCTAACAGATTTTAAAAAGTTAACAAAAGTTAAAATTATTATGACATAGTATGGTACAAGTTAAACAATTCTGTGGACAAAATTCAGCTATCTGGCCAACAATTGATGACTTTTGCTCCCTGAAGAGATGATATGATATCTGAAGAAAGAGAAAGATTTTAGGGGTCAAGAAAGAGAGAAAAGAGGTTCTGCTGGGCCAGGCAGAGGAAAGGGTTACTGTGGCGGGTCCCAAGAACAGTATAGAACCACAAGGGGCTCCCTGGAAGAGTCCCAAGGAGATGGTATGACATCCTCAAATGGAAGAGCTGTGAAGATATCTTCCATCTCCAGTGGAAGAGCTGGGAGGCAGCCCTAGGTCAAGTCTCGGCAAGTTTCCCTCAGTCCCACAGGTGCATGGCATCAGAAGGCCAGCTTATATAATACGAATCATAATGGCAATATAACACACTAAGAATGAGAGGCTGTTTTCACATTTTCCTGGCTATTTGACAAACTTCGGAGAGTAAATTGGCCTTTAAAACATCTGAGATAGAATTTACTAATATGATATTTTTGTTGAATACCTACTGTTGTGGATACGCACGCACATATATACATATGATAAAAGCTTATTCAAGTGCTTAAAGTTTTTCCAAATAAAAATTCCCCAATTTCAAAGAATTACATGCACATAACTATGAGAGATAAAAAATGGAAACAATTCATAATAATATATTTCTTTTTCTCCTTGACTTGATCCACCTGGGTATATGTTCCCTTCCCATACCCATGACACTACTGTTAACATCTTTTTTTTGTACAGAAAATAATGGCTGTCCTAATGGTATAACGTTGGTCTTAGCTTTTTCATAATGTTCCAGAAACACTCTAAACTTCCTTTTAGCCAGTTAAGTAAGAACTTGAACCTTTTAGTTCTCATGGGCAAAGAGCCAATGAAGGTTTTTATGAAACAATTTAAGTCATGTTAACTCCTCACCAAATCATAAGCCTTGTATTTTCTCAACTGCTTTATATTTCCCAATTTAAAATCTATGTGGAGAGTCAATCTTATGTAATGGATTGAAGTGTGGTCAGTGACTTAACCAAAGTCCTCCAGCTGATCATTTTCTTCATTCATATTTATCTAGGTAGACACACATACAGACACACTTAGAAGGTTCAGTTCACCAATGCTACATGTAGAACTGTGTAGAAGAGCTGCATGCAGTAAATCAGAACGGTTGAAACTTTGAGTCATGTCAGAGTTGAACATGGATGCATGTATTAAGCCTCAGTATACACGTTCTCCATGTGTTACGATTTTGCCTACTCTAAGAGAACATGTTGAAATTTGTAAACAAGGTCACTGTCCTTGTTTTTAAAGTATGTGATTTAAAATAATATATAGCAATGATTTCTATAAATGTTAATTAGTTGAAAAAACATTAATGGACAATATTTTAAGTACAATTACATCAACTCCTTTTCCTCCTATTTAGGAATATCCTCATCAGTTAGTGCAATTTCCAATTTTATATTTTCTCAGATAGATGGCACTAGGGAGCTCAGTTAAAATGGTGGAGGGATAAATATCCAGCATTTCCCAGGGGGAGGGGAGAATAAGGATGACACTTAAGTAATTTTTATCGGTGTTATTTGACAAGCAGCTTCAAATTGTCTAAATACTTCAGATTGTCAATTGACGTAGCAAGTTATTCTTTGTCTAACACCTACTGAAGTAGGTGAAGACTGGACATTCTTCCAATGGTTACTACAATATATCTCCTGGGACCATAAATGAAGCTTTATGAAGCACTTTGATCTCAATTATCTCATGGAAAGAAATCTCTTCATATTTTTTATAGCCTCGTGATATTTTCCAGGGCCTCAGTGTATGTGAATGCAAAGGACATGCTCTGAAGAATTTAAGGAGATGCTGTTCATTTCACTAGAATGTGAATTGTCAACCTACAGTTATGTGATACACAATCTGGACAACTGCATGCATTGGCCAGATCCTCTAGGATGACAAGCTATTCTTTTTTGTTACTGTATCTTAGCTAATTCCTATTTCAGTGCTTTAATGCTACATATTCTGCTATATACATAGGAACTTTCTCTGAATGTGGATGAATTATTGCTACTTTTGAAATGTATCCGTTATCAGGAGAGAGGCGTGTAAGAATGAGGCAAAATCAAAATACATATATCCATCTCTAAGAGCTTTTGTTGATTTTGTAGGTTATTATTTGTTCCTCATTCCAGTATGTTATTGACTAATCCAGTTATCATCATAGGGGAAAATCTTATCGTTGTTTTTGTGTATGTCCTTTAACATGGGTGCAGAAAAACTTCAGGGTACAGAAAGAATAAATGTTGCAACTTTTTGGGGGGGCTACTGTTCTTTTTGATACTAATCCCCAAGCAGAGATTATTCGCACATCTGTTGATTTTTTTTTCACGTTGCACACATTTGCACCTTTTTTTTAATGTTGACTGAATCACTTAATTGTAGAGGAGCGTTCATTTTAATGTAAATTTTACAGTATTACATGAGTGAATGTATGAAAATAGCTTGGAACAGTTTAAATTGGGCAGAATTCTGCTTTGATCATAATGTGCCTCTTCAGCATTAAAATAAACTTGCAACATATGCTGAAAAACGTGTAATAAGTAAGTGCCTCTTGCATGGTGACTTATCTGGAAAAAATAAATCATCAATTTAATAGAATTCAAAATTCATAAAATACTTCTAACAACTAACAATGTGATGGTCTGATTAGTATATTATGACAATAAGTGACCTGCAATACATGTTAAATAATCAGAAATATCTGATTTAAAGAATTTTTAAATATTAAAATGCTATCAAATTGTAATTATTTTAGGAAATATTTGAGAATAAGACATTTAGTAGGTAGTTATATGATACTTTATTTTTACAGATGTAATCCTAACTTCTTTACGCTATTGTACAGATAACAAAGAATGGGGCAAATTGATATCAATTTTTACAGCAACCAGTAAAAATGAAATTAACATTCTTGAATCAGGGTGAGAATAGAGAATAATTAATAATGACAAAGCCATTTTTAACAAACAGAATGGCTAGATAACAACAGTTTTGTCTCTAAAATTTACCTTGACGAGATATTGTTACTTAACGGCAGTTGTCCAAAGAATCTTTCATTGGTATCCTTGAGAGGCAGGGAGGGACTGTGATATCATGAGCAGAACTGTACTCACTGAATAACTGTGGACAAATAATTTATATTCTCTGACTTTTTTCCCCATCTGTAGAATTATATCAATAAGAAATGCTTTGGGTTGCAAGTTTAAAAAAATAAAACTTCTAACAATGGCTTAAGCACAGTTCTTAAGTACTATGAGCATAGTAAGTCATGGGAAAAAAGACCAGGAAAATTAAATAGAGACAGATTAATATAAGAAATCATTCCACATAAAAGAATCTGTCAATGTTTACCTTTAATCAGAAGGAATATATTTGTCACTTCCAGAAACTGTCTCTGAAGTCATGGGCCATTTTTTTTTCCCCCAACTAGTACTCATTGAAAAACAAATTCAAAGGTGTGTCTATCCTTTGGCAACACTTAAAGAAGGCTATCAGGAAAGCTTCAAGTGTACTTAATACAGTACATTATTACTAATTCAACATTTGCTTATTGATTGTTTGTTCTATGCCAGATTGTACATTTGGGGATCTAAAAAATAAACCAACAAAAAACTATAAAGTGACACAGTATATGATTCTTACCCTTCAAGATTTTAAGTGAATTTGAAAACAGTGTTCATATATACAGACATGTTTTCTCCAAGCAGTCCTCTCTGTAGAGTTTTGTGATATCATGATATCATGCACATCTTAAATCAGACTCATCATGTTTCTCTTCCCCACTTGTCCTCCCCCAACTCAAACCGCCCCCCCCCACCATTTTCTCCATATTGATTGGTGGCCTTGTCTCACAAGCCAGAAGCTAGAGATCATCATACCTTCTAACATTCCCCACCTCCCAGGTCCTGGTACTGTCAATCCTGCCTCATAAATAACTTTCCCTCTTCTACACGTGCCCTCAGCCTTACCTAACCCTTTGTCATCTCTCACCTGATTATTTCAGTGCTTCTCTCAAAATGATCACCTTGCTTCTTAACCTCATTTCCTCACAATCCAGATTCCACATGACTCCCTAGATGTTCTTTTTAAAATGCAGTCTAATCATTTCTCAACTTCACTTAGACATCTTAACTGGCCCCCAGTCAACTACAAGGAAAATTCAAGCAATGTAGCAAGGGTTATAAGGCCCTTCATGACTGAGTCCTCATTATCTCATTTCTCACAACCCTTCCCCTTGCTGTTTATTTTTTTTAAAGATTTTATTTATTTATTTGACAGAGAGAGATCACAAGTAGGCAGAGAGGCAGGCAGAGAGAGAGGGAGGAGGAAGCAGGCTCCCCGCTGAGCAGAGAACCTGATGCGGGGCTCAGTCCCAGGACCCTGAGATCATGACCTGAGCCGAAGGCAGAGGCTTTAACCCACTGAGCCACCCAGGCATCCTCCCTTGCTGTTTATAAGCAAGAAAAATTGAGACTTTTATAATTTACTGGACATAGCATGTGATTTAAATATCATTTTATTTTCACACATGCTTCTCATTTTGGGAGAGCTTCACTCATCCCAACATCAGTTAACTAAAATTGACCTTCAATATCATCAATTCCAGAAAGACTTTCCCTAAAGTCTTAGTACCCCAACTTTCCCCACCCCCAATCACCATCCATAGAGCTAAACACTCCATTTTTCACAGTTTATACTTTGAATATGTCTATTGTGGCATGCATTGTACTACAGTACCTTTTTTTGCAGGTCAGTTCTCTTAAAGATAGTATGCTCTTTGAGAATAGGAACTATAAGTTCATTTACACCCATCTCACTTACCTTCCACACTACCTGGCATTTATTGATCTACTGAGCATCTATTTTGTGCTCCATGTAACTATGTTGTATGAAGTAAATGAATAAATGAACAAATGGAAGTTAGGTAATATTATGAAACAATATGTATGATATAACAAAATAAATATGGAGATCAAATTTAAGCCAGGAAAATAAAAATTCTTGCCAAAATCCCTAATCATGATGAAACAAAATGAGATAATTGGAAATTCATAATATCTGTGTCAAAATGGGGACTACTTTTGTGAGTGGTGTGGAGGAAAAACCACACTTGGACTAAAATACTGATAATGTTCAAGCTCAACAGTGGAGTCTCATGGTAGACCATTAGACAATGAGATGATCGAAGTGCAATGTGATATGTGTCATTTTTTAACTGCTAGGTCTTAACACTCTGGGAGCCACAATTTGTGAATCTTTGATTCTGTAATCATTGCCTTCCCATGTAAGTCGAGTGCCACAAAGGTGATAATATGTTTTTGTAACATTTAGCAGTGGGTTGATGACATAAGAGAAAGCAGTACAGAAGAGACATTATTATCTGAGCCTTAAAGGACTGACAGAGTTTATATAGGAGAGGACAAAAAAGCTTCCATGCTTGAGGGCAGTAGAGTGGGGGCAATCAAGCCTACGTGAGGGAACAGAAAATAGTAGTTTGGACAAGGTCTAAGAATTTGCATGAAGGAGTATTGGAAATAAAGTTAAGATTATGGGTAGCTAAATGCCAAGGTTCTTGTTCTTTAAGGAATACAAATCAATGAGAAGTGACAGTGAAGGAGAAAGACGATACCAAAGTATATTGAGGACAATGAATCGGCGGTAGTTAGAACTGAAATTCATATCACTCAGGTGTCATTTAGCTGCAAGGGAGAGAAAACCAATTCAACCGGCTAAACAAAACTAGGCTGTCTTTATTTTATACGTTTAAATTTAAAGTGATTTTAAAAGAGATAAAGTGAATTTATTTGCTCATATAATGGAAAAATCCATGACTATGTTTGGAAATGGCTGAATCCAAGTGCTCAATTTACGAACCAGAATGACTCCTCCCATGTGGTAGCAAGATGCCCTCCAGAAGCTCCGGACTTATGCCCAGTTCTGAATGTACGGTAAATGAGAACCTCTCCTTTCAGATAATTGTATTAAGAGTCTCTGTTGAGTCTTGCTTATTACTACATACATACACACACACACACACACACACACACACACACACACACACACACACTCAACACCAAACCTAGCAACTGATATATATATATAATTTTAATATTTTTATTTTCTTTTTGTTTTGACATTTTTGTTCATGTTATTTTTGAGATTATAATAAGGATGCAGTAAATAGCAAATGTCTTTTTTGGCAATATTGCTATTGAGGGTTCTAAGATACTGTATACTTTGTCATCACTACTACTTTTATTTTAGAAATCATAAAGGAATGGCATGTAAAATAATTATATTAATTTAATAGCTTAATAGAGAACTTTATTAACATGGGCTGCCACTGGTCCAGTTGTAGTTGAGCTTTGTTCACTTACCATTTCAATCCCACTAAATTTTGGTTCTACTGTGTCTTGCACCTAGAACACCTGAGCATCTTCATCACTGTTCCTTGTGGAAATAAGAGCAGTGTGTGTCTTATTTCTGCCCGTAGGTTCACAGTGAGCCTAATCCTGTCCCAAGAAGCCTGCAGAATGCTGACCTAGTTTCTCTATGCCCCTTCGATTCCATGATGTAAATGCTCATTTCTTCACCCTGTGGAAATTGGGGTTCAGAAGACTGACATAAAGGTTGTAGGTAATGAAGTCTTGGGTCTCTCACTCCAGAGATTTCCATCTTGTGCCAGCCCACCCAAAACTGTTAACTAGGCTAACATGTTAGCTTTCGAGAAAGGTGAAATCTCAGGCATTTCACCTCTTGACAATGATATACATTTCCCTAATGAAATATTCTCTTCTCACCCATGTTCTCCCTGGACCCCTGCTTTTTAAGTCTTTCTTGCTGTTCTCATTTCCTGCTTCCAAAATCTCTTCTTTTTCACTGATAATCCATGCAGAACAGATTCTTTTTACTTACAACTTGAATTAGCATTCTTTATGAATCTGTTTAGTCCTAAATGCTAGTTTGAATTATTTCTTGAGGAAAAAGGAAAGAATTGAATAGATGTAGAGTTGGGCTGTGAAATGCTACTAATAACTCAGTTCTTTGACCCTATCCCCATACACTTGGAGCCCAAAGATAAAAATTTATCATCAGTCCAAAATGAGTTCCTAGACTCCTTCTGCCTTGGTCACCTTGGTTTGTTTCACACCTGGGGACCCTGATTAGGTAGCCTGCATCAGAGACAAGTTGTGTTTCCTTTCGTAGCATATGCTAAGTAGTACATACCTTTCCGCTGGTTCAATGTATACCTGTGAACTTGTTGAACAGAAACCACTGGTAACATTCTTTGAAATATGTATCTCAGCTATCTAACCACTATTTGAGAAAAAAGACCTTTCTAATAATATTTTTCCAATGAACTTGATACTCAGTCTGCATTTTTACCTGACTGAAATTTAAAAAAAAATTAATAGGATTCTGCGCAAGGGCTTTAAACTATGTGGCAAAAGTGGCGATCCGTCTAAACACATTAAAATTCTATTTTCCTTTACAAGTGTTTGCTGCAGATGACCCCCACTGATCTTAAATATATTTCTGTATCTGTAACTGAATAGAGGTTTTCCGTACAGCATGTTCTAATGGCACTCTGGCCTTTAGCCAACAAGGCACTGAATAAGGCTATTTTTAAAATACAGAAACTGGGAACAGCTGCAGCAATCAAATTTGATAAAAACAGAGAGGAACTTTGCTTTTTTTTTTTACGGTTTGTCCAAGTTTAGACTTCTTTCATAGAACTGCTTTTGTTCTGTTGTATGAAGGGCTACAAGACCAATACAGTGAAGCCCTTTTAAACAAATAACTTTTAAAAGAATACAACTAAATAGAATAATTTTTCTTTGTACCAAGAGTATCAATGCAAAAGTGTTTTAAACTATTTTAAAAAGAATATGTCTCTTATAAGAAGAGGTAGGAAAAGAATGAATTGTATTAACAAAGTTTGGACCGTAAAAGAGGTTTTGGCTTTCCCTACCCACAGAGCAACTCCTTGAAACGGGGGATACAGTCCTTAGTTTTCCAGTGTTGAAAATCTGAAAGTTTGCATTTGAACTTCTCCTATGTACTCACGTGTTGTTAGGGGCAAAGGTACTCTAAATGTTCCATTTCAGCTTTTCACATAACTATTAGTCATGAATGTTGCTGTATTTTCTAAAAGTTGGATTAATATCAGTGCAGTTCTTTACAAAGATAAAGTGACATGCTTCTTAAAATGTAAAGGGAAACTTTCTCACAGACCTTTTGTACTTATCTGAATCCATCAACCTGTCCATATACAAGGGCTTATTCTTTATTTTTTTTAAATTCAAGCTCTTTGGAAACTTGTCAGTACATGATTAATAAGCATCATCAGGTGAATAGATACTGAAAATCTCCTATACAGTAGTTGATTGCAAATTCTATCTTCTAAGTGATTCCATGTGTTGAAAGGATTTCTTTGCTAACTTTGTAATTGACATAACAAAGGATATTGCATTTCTTACAAGTATTTACAAATGACATTCATTTTAAAAGCCGACTTAGGTCAACATTAATTCAATTTAGTAATCCAAGAGATAATATCATTCTTTTCCTGTAGTCATAAGGTTATAAAATAATATTATCTTATAAGGCAGACGAAAGAAAAAAAGATTATAAGGCAGAAGAAAATAAAAATAGAAGAAGAATCTAGGTATACTCTAAGCTGTACTAATTTGTCAACAGGTAGCCTCTTAGATATGATGGTCCATCTGTCTATAGTCTATTATAAGCTTAAAAAAATGAAAAAACAAATTAAGCAGAGTCTTCTGTGACTCGAATCATTTTTTACTAGAGGCCCTGATGAGTCATGAGTGGTTCTTCTTTAAATGGTGAGGCAATGATCCTATTAAGTGTGTTGTTAGAACTTGAGACCATGAGAGTTCCTGTCTCAGTTCTGCTCCCGTGTCCTGTTCTCAGCTGAGGGGTGGGGGTGGGGGGTCCTCAGTCCTGCTTAATAGCAAAACTCCCCGAACACACACACTGTTCTAACCAACGCCTGTGGCATTCCTGTTGTGCAAAGCCCTGAAGCCAGAAGGTTTTCAAGGATTCCCTGGCAGCACACCAGGTTGCAAGAGATAATCCTATATTTTACCAATACCAAAAAGTTCCAAATGAAGGTTACTGGGATTTAATTTTATTTAGTCATGTGTAACCTCTTTTCTGAAGACGTACTGCCAGGAGACTAAGATGTCTTTCTGAGCGGTAGGGTTTTATGCAAATGATCGGGAAAAGCACAGTAACCCCAATATAATGGAATCTTTCAATCACTTGTTAAGAGTACAATATTTGTATGTAACCAGGATAAACTAGACGTAAAAACCAGCTCTGTTATATGGTAAATAACTGTGCTTCATTACTATATTTTGTCCTTACTTTAATTTTCACTTAGGTTTTAAGTGAGAGCAAATGCATTATCATGTTCTTAAAATTTTATTGTTTTTCACAAGTGTTTCTCCTACTTCATTGAAACTAAAAGGACAGTGAAACATGCCATTAGATTTTATAATATATGTCAAGAAAATAACATTTTCGTAGTGCTTCTGGAAACTGAATGTAAAGACTACATAGTCATATGTAAAATCATATTGGCACTGCCTTCTAATAAGTTGAGTTTGAATTGGGGTGGTTTCTTTTTTAATTGTTGCAGCTGTTTAATTCTTAGAAGAATGGCAGTTGGTCATCTCCCTGGTGACTTCACCCTCTTAGCAAGCATCAGTGTTGGGGCACAGGATGCCGCTCCAGAAGCTATTCAGAATTTGCTGACCTCGGCCATCATTCATGAGCACTTGCTTTGTTTAGTGATGGTGCTAATATGAGAAGACACGTGAAGTAGCTCAGTTTATGGAAGAGGGCAGGGGAGGCATGGTGCTGTGAAAACATCCCCACACACACTAATGGCTCATTCACACAGAAAACAAGCCACAGCCTTCAGTCCCTCCACAAAGCTTAACGAGAACAAACTGACTCAAGAACCCAGAAGCGGCAGTATTCAGAATCACTGCTAGCTTGTGCTCACAACCTCTCTGCTTACATTTACTCATAATACACATTGTCGATTGCAGCAATACATTGCTATGGGAAGTCTTTAAGCTGATTCTCTATGGGCCTTGTGAATGAAATGCTTACAATTTCTTGGGTTGTGTGCCCCTGGGGTGAAGATCACTTTTCAAGTATGTCATGTAACAAAGCGATTTGCAGGCCCTGAATCACTTTGGTCCCAATAAGGGAGGTTGTTGACAATATGCCACAATGTGATTTCTGGTCTTTACTTTTTTTGGATCCATTTAGGGAAGTTCAGAATTTTAGAATGAAAATACATAAAGTTATAGTCAGCTCTGGCTGGTTGTTTTCAAAAACCAGATGGCTTTAAAAGAGATGATCAAATCCATTCTTTAAAAGTCATTTTTAAAAGCAGGCATGTGATTCTACTATATATATATATATATATATATATATAATTTCTGTATGCGTACCTTAACCCCTTATCGTTCAGAGTTTTTAAAGGGAATGGGTATTTCATACTGCTAGATTTTTCTAAAAACTCTAGTTAATCCATTTATGTACCAGACTGTAATTTTCTAAGTTTTTTTTTTTTCATTTTAACCACTTTGGATGGAAATTATTCCAAAAAGCATTTTGCATTTCATAGCCTTCTTACAAGATTCTTCAGAGTATAATTCACACATGACCTGGAATAGTCATTGTGAATGAGAGTCTTATACTGTATTTTAATTTAGTGACAACATCTGAAATGATTTACTGGTAGGATTGTTGATGGTACTATTCATGTTGTTGCTTTTATTTTTTTCTCTTCCATCACTGATAACATTTCATGGTCCTTACTACTGTCATCATGTACAGTAACATGGAATTTGGAGTCAAGTGTACCTAGTCCAAAAACCAGATTTGTGAAGGCTTGGGCAAATAACATAGTTTTCACATCAATAAATTGAAGAGAATAATATCAGCTTCTAAGGATTGTTGGGAGTCTTAAATAAAAAAAAAATGCCTATAAATTCCTGAGCAGAGAGCCTGCACATAGTAGGTATAGAATATATGTATCAACTCTCCCTATTTCCTTGATAGACCTGTAATTGTATGCTGTATCACCTTAGGTGGTGAACGTCTTTTTTAATGCTTACATACTTGTGCTGTGAAACAAAGTCCATATTAATAAACTGTTGCTTTAGTTCTCTCTGATCACCCCATTTTCTTATTTGCATTTTCTAATTTATGGAGGTCAGGGAAAACAACATTTTATGCATTTGAGGAGCCATCTAAATAATCAGTGGGACAGTAGATGGACATGTTAAGGAAAAATCCTCAAAACATTCACTTAGGTGGATGAATTTCATATATATCTTGGCTTTTAAAAAGTTTATTCTGGAATCTTCAGGCATGTCTCATATAGATGCTAGATAAACGAAGCATCACTAGAAGGCATAAAGTCTCCCCACACTCAGAAGGTGCAATTCCATAGACACCCTGGGCTTGCCCTGGCCAAATAAGGACTTAATAGATGTTGATATAATTAGCAGTTCATGGTGATTACAGAATGTCCGTGCTGAGTCTGTGAATGTATCCCAGAATCTGGCCTCCCACCACGTTACACCATGTGGCTGGACACCATGCACAAAGGAGTATGCCCTGCCCTGCCCCTTCTTCCTCTTGCTTCAGTACACATTATATTCTACGAAATGCTAAAATGCTACAACCCACATTAGGTCTGTGTTTGTAATGCATCCTCTTCTGTTCCCTCACATATGGCAGTCTGAAACAATTACATAATGAGACATATTATCAGGGCATAACTGTCAAAAATGAAGAGCCTGAGCTGTGAATAAATATTACCCACTTATTAGCTGTGCTGCTCCTGTGTTCTCGAATCTATACCTTAACCCTGACTTTCAGATTTTATATTCATACCCCCTGATTGCCTGTATAACAAAATGATACAGCACTAACAATGTTCATAAAACAATTTATAAAGTGAAAGGCAAATTAAACTTTAAAGTAGTGTTTCTTATCATATTTGTGCTATAGTCTGGTGAAATTTACTGACTGTTCAGAGCATGTTTTAAAATTCATAAAAATTAAGTATGCAGGGTAACGAAGGACACCAATTATATTGAAATACTATTGAAGAGTCAGTGACCCTGTGTGAAGAATGTTGCCCTAATATGACTCAATTTTGATTATTTCATTAAGTTTCTTCCCTCTGAAGTACCTCTTCTGGACTTTCTATTTTAAATATGAAAATATCAAATTTGGCAGATTCTCTTGCCTCTATTACCCCCATAGAGCCATTGGAAAGACATGTTAACTCTTTCAAAAATGTACTCTTTTTCCCCTGAACAAAAGCAGTCTCTTCCTCGGGAGCACCCTTCCGATTACCAGGATGTCAGGAGGTCTCAATACTCAGTGGATGACCCTCACAGGTGGAGCTAATTCTGACCTGGATCTCTGTCTGGTCGCAATTTGTGCAATCCTGTGTATTACACTCCTCCCCCCGCCTACATTCAAAAAGCCCAAGCTGGATATAATAACTGCACATAATGTTGAACATTAAGGTGTTCATATCTTTTATAATAAAGTTAGTTGGAGACTTCAGTACTTCGTGATTAACAACAAATTGTTGATGCGGAACCTCACAGTGCCCAAGGGTGGTGAGACTCTGTGGTTGCGAACAACTGTTTTACTCAGGGATACATACCTGATGAAGGGAGGACATTATGCCTTTGAGGTTACAGTGATGCCATTTCACATTTATAGTGACAGTACTACCGTGAAAATTTCAATGGCCTAATTAATTGTTTCTCTTCAGCAGAGGTTGGCTCTATTCTCTAAAGGTCCAGATAGTATATGTCTTAGGCTCTGTGGCCTATATGGTCTTCGTTGAAACTACTCTGCCATTGTCGTATGAAAACAGACTTAGAAAAATCGAGATGAAAGAGTGTGGCTGTGCTCCCATCAAAACTAAACTATGAACACTAAAATTTTAATTTCATATACTCTTCAGATGTCACGATCTGTTGTTCTTTTTAAATTCTTTCCACTTTACAAGTGGGTAAAAGCCACTTTTAACTAGCAACCCATACAAAAACAAAGCAGCTGGCCGGGTTTGTCCATGGGCCTGTAGTTTGATACTTCAATTCTTACATATGAAATCTGTAGCCAGGTAGCAAACCAATTAAACAGGTTCATCAGATTCGTTATGACGTCCCAGTGGGACCTGCATGTAAAATAATTTTAGCTAGAATATGAAATGAGGAAGTCTTTGATGTTTTTAGATGATACTACATATAGAAAGAAAATTTGAAATTATATAGATGGAAACTACCTTTGTCTGAAATCAATCAAGATCCAGCTCTCAAAGGCAATATGTAAGAAGCATCAATTTTACACAGACAGTGCAGACTATCATATTAAAAAATGTGGAAGTGCTATGGAAGCAAATTTGTGCAGCACAAATTTAGGGTTACTTTTTTTTCCCTGAACACCTAATTAAAGGAATATGGTATTAATTTACCCTTACTGCAGTTAGTAAATATTCCACTATTTCTGTGCAGTTCTTTGCGTTATCAAGAACATGAAAATTTGAAAGCCTGTCTTCTAAATCTGTAAGAAATATCTTCATTACTGAGTATTAATGGTAGAGATTGATTCTCAGGGCATTTTTTTGCAAGGAGAAAAACAAAGACTAAAAGAAAGGAAAAAAAATCAGAAGGAGGGTGGTAGACAGCAGCAATATGGTGTGGGTATAGACAATCCCTGTGATTCATGGAAAAGTTAGGGCTCACAGATTAACTGTCGTGAGAAAGTGTTTTATTTCTTGTAGAATAGTTCCCATCAACCAGATCATTACAAGATTAGCACAAAATTTCCTCTATTTAGGAATCAGGCAGTTGCAAAATGTGTAATACTTCATATGAACTTCAATGTTGTTGTTGTTGTTGTTTTATAAATATCACCAGACACACATCTGGGGTTCTAGTGCTTGCCACAGTGTAGTTTTCTGGTTGACATATATCTAAGAAATGCGTATATTAACACCCAGGCTATGGAGCCAAGTACATTTTAGTGCGGGCTACAGCTGAAAGAATATGTTTCCATTCCTTGTCCATCTGTTCTTGGCAACATAAATTTAAACTAGAAACACAGAATAAGTTTCATGAGAAATAAGTCTAAATAGGGTTTAGAAGAGCAAGGTGAGTGCTCTAAGTTATTATGACTTGTTAATACTTGATTTTGTAGCTAGAATGTTGTGTTGAGTTGGAGAAATACCACGCTGCAGCTATAGCTTCAAGTTTAAAAAAAATAATAGTTGTGGGGTTTTTTTTATCAGTTCATTTAAAAACACACAGTGGCTTGGTCACACTTTCTGTTTTAAGGGCTTGTATTTGCCAATGATCATAAGCCTAACGAACTTTGAGATTTCAGAGTGCTTATTTGCCATACACTTGAACTACATTAAAAATGCATCATCTGCACTTGTGAGCTCCGTGCTGAAATGGATTCATTAGTGGGGAATGAGGGTTTTCCATACAAAATGGAGTCTACACAAAACACACTTGCTTGTTTTTCCGCAAGTCCAGCTTTAGCTATGACCAGCTATTATATTATTATCTTATAAAATCATCATGCCCTCCCTATGCTAAAATTTAGCAGCTAAAAAAGCTGCTAAAATTTCCAGCTTTTTTTGCTACTATAATAATATTAAACTGCTTATTTGCATTTGAAAATACATGGGAATACATGAGAATACTAAAATATAAAAGGGTCATATGTATGCACCTAGAATTTTGCCTCCCTCTCAAGAGTCCAAGCACTCTGAGCTAAATAGGTAAGCTGTGTCGGGGCTGTGTGTCAGGACTGGGCTTTGTGGGATTCCTCTGATTTGAGGGCAACCTCTGCTTCTGGCTGAGCAAAAGTCCTCAGGTTGGAAAGGGACCTTGAAGTTCACACAGTCCAGCCTCTTTCTCCATATAAAAAGCATTTATATAATTTCAAAGTCTCTTTTTCTTATATGGTTGATTTATCAAATATAACATAGTGGCTATGCATCAAAGTCCTTGGGTTCAAATTTTGGCTCTGTGACTTCCTAGGTATGTTAATATAAATAAATTAGTTAAGTTCTCCAATGTTCAGTTTCTCTGTCTGTAACAGAGGATAATCATATTTACCTTCAACTCATTTTAAAGGGAAGCAAATGAGATGATAATGTGATTAGTCCAGTGACAGGAACTACTTAGTAAATATTCATCAAGCAAAAGCTATTACTATTAGCCTCTTTCTAATGCCTTCTGTTAGAAAAAATAATTGCACTGTGCTAATTTTGTAGGTGGCTCCCAAATAGCATATTTCTTATCATCAGAAAAAAATCTCAAGAAACTAATACTGTTTCTTGAACTTCTGCACAAATTCATCTATGACTATGGACAAGTCACTTGATGATTTAGAGACTCAATGTTCTTATCTCTAAAATGAGAGACTTTAATTCCATGAGCTCTAGGGTCTTTTGTTCGAGTAATTTAACAAAATCATGTTTGACAGCATATCCTCATACTTTATTTATAGTGTTGAAGTGTGTATTTGCTGCCAAATGTATAAATGTTCCATATATACATGTGGAATAACATTAAGTTTGTTGATGTTAAAAACTACTGGTATATTTTTTGGCATTATTTGGCTCTGAATTCATTCTTCCCATTTTGTTTTAGATTAAGCTGACAGCAGATCTTTTCCCACAGCACCTCAAGGTTTAGTTAAACTGAGAGCTTTAGACGTAGGCCATCTTTTCATTACTTTCAGAATCCAAGGCAAGCTTTCTTTGTCAAGTAGCTTTCATTTTTCATCTTCATAACATCTAATGGCATTAAATTGTGCACATGTGGATCTCTACTGGAACTTACAAGGCTTCTGTTTTCTTTCAGATCTGAGTGATCAGCTGCTGGAGGTGGTTGGCTTGGAAGGAGCCATGGAGATGGGACAAATCTACACCGGACTGAAGAGTGCTGGGCGGCGGCTGGCACAGTGCTCCTCTGTGGTCGTCAGGTAGTTGTTTCTCTAAAATTGAGAAAGAGGGTTGACATAGTATAAGTATAACCTAATTAAAAGTATGCAAGACTCTGATAATAACATTTGTCTTACTTGTGCCTCAAATTATCAGTAACTAATGCTGATATATTTCCACATAATGGGAATTGGCAGATTTTACAAAGTTTTGGTTACCTATTACTTATCAGGTTTATTGAAATTTGATGTTCTCTTGTTCAGACCATGGATACAATTCTAACATGCAAACCTGATCCCCTCTAAAATGGCTCCCACACAGTTTGGTTTGCTGAAGCATGGAAGGATCTACTGGATATATTGTGCAATGAAAACACTGTTGAGGCACCATTAACTTAAATTCTTTCATGGACTAAAGTGTACCATTGTTTCTATAAAATTAAATAATCCATTTATTGTAAAGTAAGATTTTTTTATGTATTTTAAATTTAAACCTTTTTAAGAAACATTTTTGCAGAATTTTACCTTTAGGGGAAAAAAGTCTACTTTGACCTGACAGTGAAATCATCAGATTTATAGCACAGAGATAATTGGTTTTATTTGTGTGAAAATGTTGATACTGGACAATCTGAGACATCAAACACCGCTCCTTCAGGTCTGTAATGTAGGTTTTCATGAAAATAAGGAGGTTCTTTTGATTATAGGAATTCTGATTATATCATTAAACATACCCCCTCCAAAAAATAAATAAAATAAAAACAATAAAAAATTTATTAAACCCTATATTTTTCTTTTGGCTTCCATAATTTTTTTATATCAACACATTTATCAGGAAGCTTTTAATATTCCTGTGACCAAGGCACCTTTCACGGTACTCATTCGTAGTCAAGAATTGAAGTCCCTTTCGGAAGAGATCAATTTAGAGCCAGCTCTTACTATATTTGCACTCCCTGGTCTCATTGTCTTATATCTTACATATAGTCTGTTGTGTAAAGTATTTCAGTGTTATACTTAAAGTGAAATATTTTCCCCAGGACTAGCAAGTCTCTGCCAATGCAGATCGATGGGGAACCGTGGATGCAGACCCCGTGCACAGTGAGTACAGAGTAGTTGAAAGGCTTTGTCACTTCAGTTTTGCTTTCCAGATATCATGTACTTCTATAGCTAACTAATCTCATATGCCTGTAACTAGATAACCACAATACCTAAGCTTTTGATCTGTCACCGAGTACCTTTTCCTTTTTATTATTGATGTGACAGAGCTATTGTTTTCAGGTTTGGGGCGTTATATACCCTTGGCAATGATTTAACTTTTGAATGTTTGTGTTCATCTAAGTACAGCTTTTAGATATCATAGATCAATTATAAACTCTGGAACTAAACAAAATTTAAAAAATGTTTTAAATCTTTCTTGTACTTTTTTCAGATCACCTTATGAGAAAATTTTTTATGAGGCCTTCAGACATGAGTCTCCCTGAATTATTACCCATCTGTTCTTTTACCCTTTGGGGGGGGATTTAAAGGCATCCCTCTCTGTAGAAAACTCCCCCTTATCATTGTTTTCTCCAGGATGAGATATTGTTTAAGTCAGACATTTAGACATCCCCCCCAAATTCTAATTTCCATTTGTGTAGTGAATCACCTGATTTACATATTAAAAGTTCACCTCCGCTGCTTTGTGGAGAATGGATTATACTGAGTGGCCTGTGGATCAGAGTCTGACAGAGCAGTCTGGGTTTGGGCATGGATGGTGACAGGGAAGTGGATAGATTTGAGCTACATTCCGGAATGGAACAAGAAGAATTTGCTATTGAATTCCATGGGGGCTGAGAAAAAGAGATGAATCCAGGTTAGTTCTTACATGTGAACGATGATGCATTTACTGCATAGTTAAGATTGGGAGGGCAACCAGTTAGGGAGTGACGGGGAAGTCTTAATCTTAGACTGATATGAGCACTCTGCTAAGTGCTGGTGCTACATCTAAGTTTTTTTTTTTTTTTAAGTTGAGGTATAGTTCGCCAATTTAATATTGGTGTATTAAATAGTCACATAAATATTAAATAATGGATCTCATCACTTTTCAGATGGAGAAAACAGAGGCTTTGGAAGGTTCCATAACTTACTCAAGGTCAGATATGTAGCAGAAATGGAACCCAAAACCCAGGACTCTTTGATTAAGGCCCCTTCTCTTGAGTTTAGCTACAGATTCCAAACAGTGTAGCTTAGCATGTAAAAGGGAGCTTTTAATTTTACCTTTCCAGTGGTTTTACTCTAAAGTTATTGGCTTCCTCTTTGTGTACAGCAGACAAATATCACCTTTTGTTTTTTCCTAGTATATTCTTTTTAGCCACTTTGAACCCCAAGTTTGTGAATCTGTTCATTCTCTAATAATAATGTAAAACAGACTTGTTTTAAAGATCTCTGTTGATTGGCTACTTCCTGTGCTTTCTGCTATCTTTGTGCTTGGTTCCAAATACCCTTAAAAGAATTCCTGTTCTCCCTTTTCCAGCGTGTAGACACTCGCATCTTGTCTGCTATTCTTCATGCTCCCAATGACACTTCTAAGTTTATGTTTATACTCACACCGATGTTGACAGTGTTGTTACTGTTGCTACAAGCGGTGGTAGCAGTGGTGATGGTGGTGGTGGTGATGGTGGTTGTGACACAGGATAAGGGTGGGACGGGTAGTATCTCTAATGAAAGGTCAGTTTTCATCAGCTTGGTTCACAAGAGAGTAAAGGAAAAACAGAGAAACACCAAACACCTTCCACAGGGACTCTGTATTTTTTGGATTCTTCTCAGGGCCAATGGAAGTTTCGTCCTTACTCCATATTTTAAATCCAGAAGGATTAATGGTAATGATAATATCTAACACGTAGTAAGCTTTTAGTTTGTGCCACATACAGTTAGAGACACTTGACCTGTATTGACAAAGTTAATTTTCACAAAACCCTATGATTAGTTTCACTTTATGGATAATACAATTGAAGCAAACAAAGGTCGAATAGTTTGCCTGATTCCACACAGATGAAAATGGCAGGGTAGAAATTAAAATGCAATTAGTCTGGTTCCACAGTCTTACTCCCCACCTTGGATCTCACCCTGCGAAGGTCCGGGGCCCCTGTCAGAGTGTGACTTCTGGTAAATCACTTACTGCCTTTCTCCAGCTTTAGAAAGTCTATGTCTATGAAAATATACTGTTTTAGAATAATTTTTAGTTTACTTTACACAAGCATTTCTAAAGATAGTTTTGTTAACTTATCTTTCAGTTAGTAACAGAATATTTATTTTGCCTATTATCGTGATCTATATAATTGTTAAATTAATAATTTTATATAACTTATATTTAATTTTCTTTCCTTCAACTCTCTTATTCTTTTAGAACATTTATTCCAGTCTATAGTGGGCCAAGAGCTGTACTAGACTATGGCTCATTATTGTCATTTCACATTCTGGCATAATCTACTTTTCGTAGAGCCACATGGATTTCTGAACTTTAAATGAAGAGAGTGTTTAGTCTTCATAGCATTGGTATGGTTTACCCAAAGAGTGTGTTTGTTTCAATTGAATAACAAAATGTTTTTTCATATAGAATATCAGAATTGATAGCTAAATTTAAATATCCATTAGCTGATATCTAATTTATGAAGGAATTGCTTTAGATATAATGTTAGAGCATAGCAGAAGTTCTGTTTTCCTTTAAGTAGAATATATAAAATTGAAAGGCAAGTGATAAATGGTCTTGATTCTTATATCAAATGATATATTTTTTTAAATAAAGTATCATGTTCTGGAAATCAATAGTGGTGATGGTTTTACAGCAAAGTAAATATACTTAATGCTATTAAGCTGTATGCTTTAAGAATGGTGAAAATGTTTTCTGTTTATATATATTTTACCACAATAAAAAGAAAATAAAAAAAAGAACTACAGTAATATTTACTTACAATTTTCACCAATCCAGAGTTAAAATATCAGGAAAAACAAAACCAAAGAGCTTAAAACTTTGAATATATACACTTAATAATTATATTTATGAACTTTTAAATTATCTCACTGTAAAGTAGTCAATAGAAATGTGCCAAGTGCTCCTGTGTTCAAAGTTTCATAATAGTCATTGAATTAACAGAGAATGGATTTTTTTTAAGATTTTAATTTATCTGTTTGTCAGAGAGGGAGAGATTACAAGTAGGCGGAGAGGCAGGCAGAGAGAGAGGAGGAAGCAGGCTCCCTGATGAGCAGAGAGCCCGATGTGGGCCTCGATCCCAGGACCCTGAGATCATGACCTGAGCTGAAGGCAGAGGCTTTAACCTACTGAGCCACCCAGGCGCCCCCAGAGAATGGATTTTAGCCATGTAACTATTGGCCATGTTAACAAGCATATCAATCTAAAGAGACAATTAATTCCAGATTTTATATTGAAATAGCTCAAGAATACCCTTTCTTTAGGCTGGACTTCAGAGCCTAATCATTGTCCACTTTTTGTCTTCTTCCTCCACAATCTTTCTTCCTGAGCATGTCAAACATACTGATTCTGTTATCAATATGTCCCTATCATGGGGAGGGAAAGAAAAGAGCAGCTTGGGGAGGGCGGAAGAGAATAGTAAGATATGGGAAGTCACAAAACTAGGTCAGATTTCATTTTGTATCCATTCATTACAAGTGATGGGTGCCCAGTAAAGTTCTGTGAAGTTAAGAGTGACATTACTAAGCCTCATATTCAATATACCTAAATTGGACTCATCACCTGCCTCCCTCTTTCCTCCCCACAAACAAATACTGACTTCTTATGTTCCAAATGCTTGCTCCTCCCTTTACCATCCTGAGTTAGTGAAGCCATTATGTACCCCATGTTTCCTAAGCTAGGAATCTGAGAGCCATTCTAAACTTCTCTCCATGCCCTCCAATTCAAATACCATGTCCGCCTACCAATATGACATATTTCTGGAATCTTTTTCTTTCTTCCATCCCCATGACCTCTGTCCTAGATTTGGCCCATTTAATTTCTCTCACACTCCTGGCAATAACCATATCAATATTTCCCCATCTTCATTTTTTCCCATCTAAATCCTTTCTTTACCTTTCTACCAGAATGATCCTGATAAAATTCTAAGCTCACCATGATACTGTTCTCCTTAAAATCACTTAATTTCTTTCCAACAAAATATAATTTGAATCAAGCTTCCTATTCACCAATATCATCCCTTGCTTCTTTTTAATCTCTTCATACACTTCCCTCGTGTCCAAATAAGCTTTTCTTCTTTAGTTGAGTTATACGACTTAGCTTGAGACTCATCTCATGTTGCCCCTCCTCTATAAAGCCCTTCCAGAGCATCGCCACTTCCTCTACCCTATCCCTGACCTCAGCTAGTCTGAAAGCCCAGGCTCAGTGCATCATAGCCTCATGAAAGCACTAATGGTATCACATTGAAATTATCAGCTTATCTGCTAGCTCCTTGATAGATACAAGCTTACTGGGGTCATGGATCATGATTTTGATCATCTTTATATCCCCGGAGTATAGCACAGTGCCTTACACATAATTATACTGCCAATGCCAAGTGCATTTTGAGTTTGAATTTCTTAAATACTTCTCGAGGTAGTGTAACAATTTTAAAAAATGCTTTCTACTAAACCTTCTTTCACTGAACATAATGTAGGTTGGCTAGCAATTCATTCACATATTTTCCATATATAAATACATGTAAAAGTTATTTTGAGTTATCTTTATTCATTTCATTCTCAAAGCAAAGAATTTTAATGTATCAAAGAAGAAATACATCCTTAACCTTCAAAACTTTAATCCTTTTGTTTCTTGGTATGGTTCAGTTAAATTTCTTTGGGCCACTTCTTTCTGCATTATCAATTATGTATTTATTTTACACATCATATAGACTGCATTCTGTTAATACTTTGAAATATTAATACTCATGTATTAGCTATTACTTGTGATACTTTTATGAAAATAATGCCAGAGAGGTTGTAATGCAATTATTTGCATGCTTAGCCTATGATTAAGATGAAAGAAATTCTTGAAGATTTCTTCTGTGTGGTAGGGAGTGGGAAGGAAGTCATGAACAGATCATAAGCTAAATGGTAAAATAACCACAGATAATATGTAAAGATTCTTCAAAAGGGTAGCTGAAGTCAACTTCTAGAAAGTATTTACATGTGTTTTGGTCTCTCTTTGTTTTTTTTATTTACCTCTCAGCACCCTGAACCTACTTGCCCAATCTCAGCTTCCAAAGTTGAATACCTTCAACACACAACTCAGCCCTGACCTGGTACTCAGCCAATTCCTGCCAAGTCTGGTTGTCTTGCTGCCCCAGGCTCGATCCCTGCTTTTTCTGGGGCAGACACTTGATCATCTCGTGCCTGAAGAGCAATTGTCTCCTCCTGTCCCATTTCTACTGTGTAGGCCATTCTATGAGATGCTGTTTTCTGACTTGAATGCCAGCTTTTTTCCCCTGGCACTAACATCTAGTTGACTCAGATGCTGGCTACTTGCCTAGCCTTTGCTTTCACCCTCGCTTAAGAAGACTGGATCTTTTTCCTATTGCTCTAGATGCTGCAGTTATATGGAATTTATCTTAATTTTGACTTGTTTTTGCCAAGAGAATATATTCAGCACAACGTTAAAATGCAAAGTCTTTAGAAAGAGGAACAATGTTCTGTTGTCCATTAAATTTTTATTTATGTGTTTGTCATTTTAATTATTAAAAATAATCATAATTTAAAAGTATTATTTAATCTGAAATCATTAGTTAAATACAAATTAATCAAAGCTTTAGTTTATAAAATTTTTCCACTAGATGAAGGCTGATAGAATTTTCAGGACATTTGGATGTCCCAGATATGTTTGGAGGAAACCACAGTAATGATGGCTAACATTTCTTGAGTGCTTATCATGAACCAGGTTCTGTTCTGTATGCTTATATTTATTAATTATTTAATCCTCACAAAAACCCTAAGAAGTCAGTAATGTTATTACAATCCCCATATTATACATTAAAAACAAACAAACAAATACAAATGATCCAGATAAATCAAGTAAGTTTTCCAAGGCCACACAGTAAGAGGTAGAGCAGACCACTAAGCTCTAATGTCTTTTTTCTTAATTGTGATGTTTTACTGCCTCACCCAGTCACTCTTTAGGCCCTTAATGTAGCTCTAATATTAGTAATCAATTACAACTCTGTCATTTATAACAGAATTCAAATTGTTTTCAGCTGATTTACATTTTTCTCTTTAACATATTATTTTTTGCTTCCCAGGATAGCCAAGGCCATCCATCACGTTGCTGCCAGAATTATTGCTGAGCAACAATGATCATTTTACTCCTGGATGTCAGAGTTCAGTGGCTCCTTTCTCACACAGAATAAAGTTTAGAACCCTGGCAGCGGCATTAAACAATACTTCCGAGGCTGCCATGCTTCGTAGGGACCACTTTCCAAGAACTTTCTACTCATGCCTATTAATTTTGTGCCTAAAATCTCCATTTCCTGTTTTGTGTTTTAGTAATAAACTCATTCTTCTGGCCTCCAAACAGCCTACCAACAAACCTGTGGTTTCTTCCAGCAATTCTGTAGAACCCATGGTTGGCATTTCTTTCATTGAACCTATGGTTTATTATTTTGATATATTTTTGTTTCCCTTTTATTCAGATTGCCCGAAGTAGTTATTCTGTCCTGTTGGGATATATGTATTTTTATAATTTACTACAAAATCCTTCTGAAAGGCAATGAGATATAAATACATATAAACTAAAAATAAAATAAAATTCCTTGTTTCAAAGCCAAGCTTAGCAGCAATTTCCTCATGAAGCCTTTTTAACTCCCCATCTGTCTGAAATATTTGCCTTATCCTTTGTACTTCTGTGGCTCTCTGTTGATATCTTCCTAATGCCATTGCAATGCACAGTCTTGTATTTCAGCTATGCGTATATGTATCCAGCTCTTCTGACTTAATTGTAAGCATTTTAAGATTCATCCTTAATCCCCCTTCATATCTTGCATAGTGTCTTTTACATAACGTGGTTTCTGATGAGACACCCACAGTCATTTGAATCATTGCTTCACAATATGTAATGCATCATTTTCTCAGGCTGCTTTCAAGATTTTTTCTTTGTCTTTAGTTTTCAGGAGTTTGATTCTGATGAGTCTGGGCATGGATTTCTTTGGGCTCATTCTGTTTTAGTTCCTCTGAGCTTCATGAATCTTTAGGTTTATGACTTTGCCAAGGTTTTCAGCCATTATTTCTTGATATTAATTTAAGCCCACACTCTTTCCTTTCCTTCTAAAATTCTGATAATCTGTTTTAGATACTTTATGTATTATCTTGTAGATCTCTGAGTCTGATATATTTTTTCTTTTTTCTTTGTTCTTTCTGTTGTTTGTACCAGATAAAGTTTATTCATCTGTATTCAAGTTGACTTTTTCCTCTTTTATCTTTGTTCTGTTCTTGAGCCCATCAAAGTAATTTTTGTTTTACTTCAGTCATTGTATTTTTCATTTCAGTTCAGTTTTCATTGCTGGAAGATTTCTAACTGGTTCTTTTTTTTTTTTAATGTCCTCTAGTTCTCAGCCAATAGTTTCTATCTTTCCTTTCATTTGAGGAGTACCTATCATTACTTCTCGGAGCGCGGTTTAATAGTTGCTGTAAGGTCCTATGTGGTAATTCTAACACTGGATCATTTCAGGGTTTGCATCATTGGCTGTCTTTCCCCTTGTGAGTTTTTGAGATTTTTCTGGATCATCATATGTTGAGAAATTTTGAGTTATATGCTGAACATTTTAAATATCATGTTATGAAGCTCCGGGTTTTGTTTAATTCTTATGGGGAATGTTGATTTGTCATTGTTGTTGCTATTTTAGCAGGTCATTGATCCAGTTAGGTTCAGGTCACAAATCCTGAGCTACTTCCTGTGAGTTGTGTTTCTAATGTCAGTTCATCTTTCAAAGTCTTTGCAGTGTCATTCAGATTCATTCTACATGTACAAAATCCATAGGCTGGTGTGGAACCTGGATGGTGGTCTACTGCCTGTTTTGGTTCTTTAAGTTGTCAGTACGATTCTTAAGGACAAATCTATGCATACACAGCTCAAGGGTAAACTTGGGTGGTTGTATGCAAAATTAAGGAATAGCGTTTTTTTGTGTTCTCTCTCTCCTCCAAGATCTCTGGCTAGGAAATGTGAGAGGGAAGAAAAAAAGGAAAACTCATCACTAGTTCAGGGGCACTTTATGCCCGGATTTCCTTCTCCAGTCTACCTGATATCATTTGCTTTTGGCATCCTCAGAGAGCTGCTCTAGTCTATGTAGGATTTGTAGTTGCCGTTAGTGGGAGAGACAGGATAAAGTTTGCTTGCTCATTGACTAGAACTGAAACTGTCACCAGCTCTCCTTAGGTGTTATTGTGTATGGCTATTTTGCGATCTGTCTGAATTGTCCCCATCAGGTTGGCATATTATTAGTCAGAAGTGCTTATCCGCCAGCTTGGAGACTTCACAGCAAAATCCCCATTTCTTACCATAAAAGAAAAAAAAAAAGAAAAAAATTAAATAAATCTAAGAAATGCACTAAACCTTGAATCTTAAATCTTATTTATTGAGAAAACATCATAAATTATTTTTCCATTCTTGTGTCCTGCACTTAAGTAGTTAATACAGCATTTACCTTGTTTGATTGAAAATAATGGATCAGGGCGCCTGGGTGGCTCAGTGGGTTAAAGCCGCTGCCTTCGGCTCAGGTCATGATCCCGGAGTCCTGGGATCGAGGCCCACGTCGGGCTCTCTGCTCAGCAGGGAGCCTGCTTCCTCCTCTCTCCTCTCTCTCTGCCTGCCTCTCTGCCTACTTGTAATCTCTCTGTGTCAAATGAATAAATAAAAAAAAAAGAAAAAAAAAAAAGAGAATATGAAAATAATGGATCAAAAGGACACAGTTTCTCTACTCACCTGTAAGGATAAAGTTTTCGGTGTTTCTCTAGGCTAGTAATGAGATGGATGACTACACGAGATACATTTTTTAGATTACTTTGTAGAAGAACATATATTAAGACTATTGCAAATAAGCTAGGTGGCTGTATGGGAGGCTTAGAGACTATGGAGGTGTGGTCAGTTAAATGTCTAACTAAGGTCCCTAAGCACAGTTATAAGACTGGATCTGTTCCTAACTTGTTTTTCTACTCCCAAACTGGTCATCAGTTGATTAAGCTTGTTTGCCTAAGGATAAAAAGTTCAGAGAGGCAGAAATACAAGGTCTCTGAAGCTTTCTGTAATGCACAGTGTTGAGTAAGGGAGCCTAAGTGTCAAACAAGCAGCCAGCCAGTGAGACTCCTTGGCACTTTGACTTTCTCCAGGAGACGTAACCACAGCAAACAGCGTAGGACACTTGTGTTGAGAAGCAAAATAAACCTTTTTAATAAAAGATTGTTTTAATGGCCCTCTCAACCTACTCGTAAAGTTGAATACCATGACTTTTTTTTCTACTTGGGAATACCATTTAAATGAGCATTTCACATTATATTATATTATAAGATATAATGGTACTGAATGGAATGCTTTTCTCCATAGTTTATGTGCTTGGACGTCTCTTGATTGCTAGATACAACAAATATGGGAATAGGCAAAGTGTGCATGGAGCATTTCTTGACAAGAAGCTACTAAAGCCTAACAATAAACAGTATGTGAGAATAGCTATGAAGAGAATGGGGCAAATTTAGGAAGTAGGAAAATAGCTAAAATTTGCTTATCTCTATGGTAGGTGGATCCCCTTATACCTACTACATAAATTAACTGATCACACACCTGGAAACTAAAAACATTAGAAGTTAAATAACCTTACTATGCTTTTATTATAAACTCATAACCATTTTATTAAAACTTCTGTATATTCGCTTTTTATCTGAAACCCATTGTAAGTTTAATATTTTAAAAGTTATTTTGAACACGCTAACATCCACAACTGAAATAGTAACCTTTTCTAGCAGTTTAGCAGAAATTTAATGTAGTCTAGGGTTAAGAATATTTTTCACTTCTTAAAAGCAGTGTTTTATGAGATTTCCATGAGGAGGGAGGGGAAAAAACTGCTTAGGAAGATTACCATGTGAAATAAGTATATTCCAATGGATGGAAAACAAGAATAAAGGCCTGAGTCCAGAGTTTCATATTTTTTATGTCAGTGACCTCTGGACTTCAGAGAATTACTTATTCTTCTTGAAACTATTTCCTCATTCCTAAAACTAGCTACCTACAAATCACAAGGTAGTATTGAAGGGTTGTTGAAAATTACTGTATACCACATTTTCAACTCTAAGAAAGTATTAATTATTTGATGGTATATATTAAGTATTGTTACATTTAATAATGTACTTATTTTCTTCTTTTTTATTGTTCAAACTAACTTCACTGTGATCTTGAGTCATACAGGAAAAGAAGTTAAACCAGTGCAATTTTCTGATAGGACAAAATTTGAAATCTTTTTGAGATTTGGGCATAGTGTTACAGAAAATGTAGCAGTGACTTTTTTTGTTTTCCCATAATCATTTACAGATAAACTCATATTGGAAAAGGGTATAATTTCACCATAACATTTAACACCTTTGATTATTACCTTAAAGGAAACTCATCCAAATAGAATAGCACTGTGAAAGTTATCTGCAAGTTTACCTAACTCCTGAGTCTCTCAAGACTCTTGCATTAAATTGATTAACTTTAAATAGTACTAAATAATATTAAATGCACCAGATTGATTTTTTAGAAATTATTCTTGTCTTGATAATTTAATAAAATATTGTTTTTTCATTAGAAGTTATACAGCTATTGTAACTTGTCACTTGCTTGTTGACTTTGTAAATACACTATTTTTTAGGAATCTTAAGCTGCTTTAATGGCTTACTTTAGAAAGGGATGGGCAAAGAGAGAGATCAACCAAGCAACAGACTCTTAACTATAGAGAACAAACTGATATACCAGAGGAGGTCGGTAGTGGGAGGGGTGAAATCGGTGATGGGGATTAAGAGTACACGTATTGTGATGAGCACTGAGTCATGTACAGAATTGCTGAATCACGATATTGTACACAGGAAACTAAGCTAACACTGCGTGTTAACTATACCACAATTAAAATTTAAAAATTAAAAAAAAAAAGATTCTCTCTCTCCCACTGCCCCTACCCCCTGCTCATGCATATGCATGGGCTCTCTCTCTCTCTCAAATAAGTAAATAATATAGTGAATAATTTTTAACCAAGGACAAAAAAAGGGGGGGGATGGGCAAAGCAGACAAGGGAACATGAGAACATGTATAGTTTTAGCGATAGAAGAAAAAGAGTAACCCATAAATTATCAGTAGGAAAATGCTTAACAGGTATATGTAGATAATTCCTTGATGTGCCTGCAAATTGCATTTTGCCTAATATTTAAATACAGAATAGGAATAAATGTTAAGGAAGGAAATACCACCATTTGTTATTTAATGAGTCTAAATGTAGATACTCTGAAGAATGGAAAATTAACAGTATTCTGCCATCATAAAATATATTTGAGTAAGCAGACTGCTGTTCTAGTAGGTATATTTTTTAAGGTGTGAATGATAGTGAGACTCCAAATGCAGTTAAATAAAACATAAACTAAAAGCTTCTTTTACTTAAGACTTCATTGGTAAATGCTATTGCATAAATTTGCATTTCCAAGCCTTTATTTTTTTCAGACTGGCATGTTAATGTTTAGTTGGGCATTATTTTGTGTGTTCCCCTGTTACTTATGCATTAATTAGTTTTGTTTACCTGTGCATAATTTTTCCTAATTTCACAACAGTTGTTGTTTTTGTAATTGACAATGCAATTTACTGCATGTGTGCATTCTGGCCCCCAAACAAGAACGTTAAGGTGTAAAGCACCAATCTCTTCATTTCAGATTGTTAAAAAAAAAAGGATTGGTTGTGACTAATTTCCAATTAATTTGCAGTGGTTATGGGGAACAAAACAATTGCACCTACTAATTAAATTTTAAAATATTCCAAAGTGTCATCTTTAGGTGTCTGTGGAATATATAATTTCCATTTTGGTTCATTGCTGGATCTGTAACACCCATGAGCTTGACAGCTCTATTAATTTAAAGGCTCAGTAATACCTATTAGTACAAAACATGAAAAAAAATACCATTAATCATTTATTTTAATTTTGCAGCTCTGTCATTTTCTCAGTATGTTTTAAAATTACGATGACACTATAATGTGCACAAATCGACCTGGATGAAGGGGAAACGGATCACACTACTTAGGAGAGATACTGAAGTACATTATTAGAGCTTAATTAATGCCAGACTGATTAGATTTGATTGCATTTTGCCTGAAAATATTTTAAAGAATTTTTTTTACCATGTTATATTTTAAAAGTTATCCCAAATATTATGTTTACAATTGGACTTACCATTTTTGTACTTCTTTTCTTGAATATACTCTACCTAAATGCTATGAAATAGACCTAAATTGTTCTTTCATTTTTCAAGTTGAAATCTGAATTAATCTAGTTATTGGTTTAAATTAAGAAAAGTTTATTTCATTTCAGTTGATAGTGTCTCTCATATTCATATGCTTTGATAATAACTCCTAACCCAAATTGGACACAATGTCCAAAAACATAAAACATCAAAAACTGAAATAAAAAGTATACTAAGTATGATCCAGGATTGTTAAACATGCTAAAAATGATCAAATTGTATGCACTTAGACTTTTGTCATTAGATTTTAAGAGAACCAATAGTTATTTTATTTATATCTACATCTAGTTCAAAATTGAAAATCCTTTAGAAAGGGTAGTTACTAGTATCTCCTAGTTGATGGGCATCATGAAACTAGTACATAAATTTGATTTCTTTCCCTCCAGAGCACTTAGAGGTCTCTCTTCTGGTGGATACAAACCATGGAATCACAAGGCATAGCTTTTCTCCCACATCTGCCTTGGGATCATATCTTATCTGACTGTTCATTTCTTTTGACTTTATGTATTAAAATTAGAAAATATGGCTAACATAGTCTAAGTTTTTCCTCAAAAGGGAACACACTGTAATATTAAAAGTTTTAGGAATAAGACTTCTTATCCACTAATAGAGAACAGGGTCCAGTGTTTCATAAAGATATCCCTCGATGGTTTAACAATTTCAAACAGAAATTTGAATTGAAAAAAATCTTAATAAAAATACACTGAGTAGAATGTAATAATATTTATTTTTATTTTCTTGAATATTCAGAACATAATTGCACACATTTTATTTGAGAAGACAGGAAATTAAAAAATTTTTACCATATTACATTGACTTACATGACAATTCCACAGGTGAATTAAATAGATACTATGAAAGATGATTTTCGAATCAGTAAATAAAGAAAAGAATACAATTATTTCATCTAAGCCAAATCAAGAATATCAGTAACTCGTTTTTTCATTCAATAAATGTTTATTGAATTCCTTCTCTAAGAAGGTACTGATATTTTGTCCTAGTGTTACAATGGAGAGAAAACAAAATAAAACAAATAAGAGTGTGGTTTCTGAACTCATTGTGGATATAGATTACTCAGAGAATCACACAAAATTTCAGTAATGATGCAAGGCCTGTGGGTGAAAGGTTTGTGGCACTATGAGAGGGGATACTATGATATTATGAGAGGGTATAAAAGAGGGACTCAACTTCATCAATGGAGGTCTAAGAACACTTTTGAAGAAACTCATAATAGGCCTGAGAACTAAAGGATGGGGAGCATAGAACTAAACATAAATAGAGGGAAGAGTGTCCTATGCAGCGGGAGCTGCACAAAGTAGGAGGGAGCATGTGTACAAGGATCTGAAAGATCACCTGATGGATGTGGAACAGAAGGAAAGGGGGTGTGAAGCAAGGCAGGAGAGTCAGTGGGAGTCAGAGCTTCATGTCCTCGATGCCCACGGGAATAATGGTCAGTTTTAGCTTAAAAATCAAGTGGAACTACAAATAGAGTTTAAGCGGGAGAGCAATGTGATCAGAGATGCACGGTGATAAGGTCATTATGGGTGGAAAATGGGTTGTTAGGGAAGGCAATAACCAGTGAGGAGACTTCTGCAATTGTTTAGGCCCTGCAATTGTTTAGCATGGTGGAAGTAGAAAGACAAACGTTAGGAGATATAGAAAATATTTGAAGGATAAAATTGATCAGAATTAGTAATAGTCTGGTCATGGGTGTCAAGAAGACACCACAGATAATCCATATTTCTGGCTTGAACAACTGAGTAAATGTTGTAACAATTCATTAAAATAGGAGAGTCTGGAAAATAATCAAGTTATTTCCTCTCTACTCCAATTTAACTCAACTAAACTATGCTCTCTAATCAATGTCCTAGGCACATTGTTAAGAATGTCAATTATCATTACCATGGGATGGCAATTTCTTATGGATGTCAAAATGTTTGTTGGATTACCATGAAGTAGTTTAACAATGGTGAGAAACTCAGATCAATGCCATGATGCTCCAGATAGCCAAGCGTACAGCCGAGTGTAGGAATTGGGTCATTGAAGAGCTATGTTCTCACATATTGTCAGTATGAGCTTAATGGTCTCCCCTTAATGGTTTAAAAAAAAAAAGAAAAAGATACTTTCTGTGGGCTAGTAAATGTCTCACATGGATTTTTTTTTTCTGGTATTTTCTTTGTGTGGAAGTGGAGCCTGGAATGTCACTGGAATCCTACCAGGTGCTTCTGGCCTCCTCAGAGAGAAGGCAGATGGCTATAATATGCCATTTCATAATGTCACCCAAGGAATCTCAAAAGCATTGTTGTTTCAGATAGAAGCAGGATGAAAAAAATGTATTTTCCATTGAACTATATACATAATTACACTAAAATAACAGGTAATATTTACTAAGCACATAAGTGAAATCAGAACCTCATCTGATACTTGCAGTGGTCCTATAAAGTAAGTGTACTGTTAGCCTTCTTTAATAAATAGATACTGAGGCTCAAAAATGTGAGATCCTAGGGCACCTGGGTGACTCAGTCGGCTAAGCATTCCACTCTTGATTCCAGCTCAGGTCATCATCTCAGGGTTGTGAGACTGAACCCTACATCAGGCTCTGCAGTGCACATGGGGCCTGCTTAAGAGTCTCTCTCCCTCTGCCTCTGCCCCTTCTGTGTTTCCTCTCTCTCTCTCCATCTCCCTGTTAAAAAAAAAAAAAAATGAGATCCTTTTGCCAGTGGCTAAGTTGGCATTCAAACTCTTGCCTCCTGTCCCAAGTCCGTGATTTTAACCCTGAGCTGTGTAAAAAGACCACATAAGAAAGGGCTTACAAAATACTTTTTTTTAAGAAAATATAGTCATAAGTTGTGAATATTATGATTATTCTCTGGCTGTGGTTGAGGAAGGGAATTTTTTTGTGTTGTTTTGTTGTTTTTATTTGTGTTTACTTTTTGTTTGTTGTCGTTGGGTTTTTTTTTTTTTTTCCATATGACCAAAGAATTGGAGAGGCCCTGGGAAAAGTAAAACAGGTTAACCTTACTAGGTTAAGGTTTTGGGTATAATTTCTCTGTAGAGACATGGAAATTATAAAAAAGTTCTTTAAAATGTTGACCTTCCCTGGCAACCAACGTATAACCATAAAATATATGGGGAGGAGAGCCAAATTTATATCTTAAAAGAGATTTCAAATCCAGGTATAAGTATTTCCTTCCCAATGTAGCCAAAGAGCCTGTCACTTGCAAGAAAAAGTTTCTCTTTTCTCATTACCATACATATTTAAAATTGCTGTGAATTTCATCAGTGAGTAAACCTCTTAAACCCATTTTTTAAAGATTTTATTGTAAATCTTCACAATAATTTATCTGAATTTGTTGTTAGATCAAAGACTTTAACATTAAACTTGGATATTACTATCATTCCAGAAAATAATGACTGGAATCATAAAGAAGCTGGCTCAGGGATTTTAGAAAATTGTTGTGTTTCCATTGCTTTGCTTTTTGGCAGTTATGGACCTGAAAAATTTAGCATGCTCTTTATTCCCTGTCATATGGCTCAGCTACATGCATGAATTCAAAATGGTTTCCATTATTGGAAGGAGACCATCTTATTCCAGAACCAAGCTAGGTAACTTTGAATGTTCCAGATAATTCCAAAATTAAGCTCTCCCCACAGATATTTTATGGCATTTATTTTGCTCTGAAAACTCCATTCATGGGTGCCTGGGTGGCTCAGTGGGTTAAAGCCTCTGCCTTCGGCTCAGGTCATGATCTCAGGGTCCTGGGATCGAGGCCCGCATCGGGCTCCCTGCTCAGCAGGGAGCCTGCTTCCCCCTCTCTCTCTCTGCCTGCCTCTCTGCCTCCTTGTGATCTCTCTCCCTCTGTGAAATAAATAAATAAAATCTTTAAAAAAAAAAAGAAAACTCCATTCATTTCTAAGGTAGCTGAATAAATCCAGTGTTAATAAACTTTTAAAGAAAAGAGCAGGAAAAGAACATTTTCTTGGGTAGATACAGGGAGAAAATTTTAAAAGGAGAATACTACCTGCTGAGGTACTTTCTAAGAATCACAATATTATTAAGCCCACCCTCGTACAAAGCAATAAAGAGATTGTACACTTGAGCCAAACACGATCAGGTGATACATTATCAAAACTGGGAAAGTTCACATATGGAATTCAGAACTTTGCAGAATGATTTCTGAATGGTAGCACTCAGCATATCAAAGATATGTCATATGAAATTATTTCCACTTTTATCCATCTCCTAGCTATGGTCCCATTAAATCATAACTTTATTTATTTTATTTATTTTTTTTTAAGATTTTATTTATTTATTTGACAGGGAGAGATAACAGCAAAAAAAGAGAACACCAGCAGAGGGAGTGGGAGAGGGAAAAGCAGGCTCTCCCATAGAGCAGGGAGCCCGATGCGGGGCTCAATCCCAAGACCCTGGGATCATGACCTGAGCCGAAGGCAGACACCTAATGACTGAGCCACCCAGGCACCCCTAAATCATAACTTTAAATTAAAATTTCTTTCTTCTACTGTATGCCTCATAATTCTAGGTGTAATTATATTTGACTGTAATTACATCAGGTGCAGCAAGTTATGGCCTTTGGGCAAAATCTGGACAGATGGCTGTTTTTGTATAGCAAAAGGATTAAGATTTTTTTTTTACATTTTTAAATGGCTGTAAAAGCAAAAGAAGGATAATATTTCATAATTTAAAATTATATAAAATTCTAATTTTAGTTTTCAAACATAAAGTTTTACTGGAACATAGTCACACCTCTTTATTTACAGATAGCTGATGGACACTTCTGTGCTAGAGTGGCAGAGATCAGTAGTAACAGAGACCCCATGTCCCACAAAACCTAAAATATTGACCATCTAGCAGAAGATGCTTTACAGGAAATGCTTGCCAAGCCCTAAATCACATGATCACCACCTAAACATCCTACAGTTTATAACTCTCAAGTATAATTACTTCTAGATTTAGAATTACTGTAAAAGTTCTGTAGTTTGTATCACTTATACGCAAACCCTTGTGATAATCTGAGCCATGACTAGCCTAAATACATGCCATTTGAAGGTCTTGCCCTCCTTCATGGAAGAGGAATAGGTCATACTGAAGAATGACTGGGAATGTTTTATATCATGATGCTTCTCTAGTTTTTCTCCTACCTCTCAGGCCACTTGTACTCAGATTCCTTCACAGGATATCATTCTCTTGCTTCGCCCTTAAATGTCACTGTTCTTCAGTTGTCCAGTCTAATATCTGATATTTGTATTTGCCACACTGTCCTTCAGTAATCTATTCTCAGTGGATGACATTATTATAGGTTCACCCCACCCAAATCTGGATTTATTCACCTTCAGAATGTAATACTCAGCACAGAGTTCGCTAACTTCTGGGTTCCCACCCCTGCCAAAAATGCATCTCATTCTATTAAAAAGCATCACTATACACAGCAAACAAACCTAAAAGCACAGAAGTCATACTAGAATCTTTTTATTTTCCAATACTCTGCACATTCAATCACATACTATAGATTGTGCCTCCTTGACATCTTGCAAGTCTACCCCCTATTCCATTTCCATTGCCACTGCCACAATTAAAATCCACTTTAATTCTTTCCTAGATTATTATATTAACTCCTCAGGTAATCTCCCTGCCTCTTGTATGGCACCCAGCCCCTAACTATGCTTCCAGAGTGATATTGCTAAGAGTCAGGTTTAATTATATCCTTTCTTTCCACCATGATCTCAATGGCATTGTTTTGTGCTCCCTCTGCACCCTGAGAATCTCTCTGTAACACAGTACATGGGGGTGATCACATTCTGCCACTGCATATGCTATCACCATTAGAATCTAAGCACCTTAATTATGTTTAAAAAAATGTCTGTTCAACTTGGAAACCCAAGCACTAAACTGAAGTAAGCTGGTACCTAGTACATTAACAACAGAGTTGATTAAATTTGGATAAAAAGTTATTTTTTAGCCCTGGGTTTGGGGGATGAGTATAAGAAGGTGCTGGCCAGCCTGTCAGTCAGTCAACAGACTCTTATTGGCCCTATACCCTAGGGAGAGAAGTAACATGGCAAGTATAGATGGACGGGGCTTCTCAAATTTAAAGGTGCATAAGAATCACCTGGGAGATCTTGCTCCAAAGTAGCAGCTGATTCAGAAAGTCCGGATTGGGACTGGGGAGTCTGCATTTCTAACAATGAGGTCAGTTCTGGTTTGTAGACCACATTTGGAGAACCAGAACACTAGAGTGCAAGAGAATTATCTGTAGAGGGATTTTTGTTGTTGTCGTTAATTTTTTTACATGTTTGTACCAAAATAATATATGCAAACTAAAAAAAAAGCAGAATGTATAGAATTACAAGAAAAATAGCAAGCTTCTGTCCCATCATTTCTTTGTCATCAGGTCTGATCTTTGAATTATTTGGCTTTTTCTTGTCGTTTATTCTACATCTATAAAAAATATGCTTTGATCTTTTTTTTCACCTGTTAACTTTTAGGTGCATTCTATTTACTTCATGCATAGAAGAGTAGTTTTTAACACTTACATTACTCCATTTAACTCTCTTACTAATGGTGAATATGTACTGAGTGATTTTTATGTGCCAGGTAACATCCTAAGCATTTTGTGTGGATTGTTTCATTTAGTCCTAACAAGAAACCAGTGAAACAGGCACTATTTCAAACTCTCTATGTTATTAATAAGGGAAATGAATCATAGTCATTTGGCCAAAGTCTCCAGGTAGGGAATGGTGGATCCAGGCAGTCTGATTTTTAACCATTATGCTATTATGCTTCTGAAAAAAGTAATGATTTTATTTAAATCAAAAAAAATATACAATCATTGAGATTATGAAAATGTTGTCAACTGCAGAACCAAATGCTGATGCACAATTACATTTTATTTTCTGTAAAGATTTTGGAATCTCTTTTTCCCCCCTCTTTTTTCAAAGTCACCATTATAGTAATTCTCATTTTTAAAAATAGATATCAGTTTATCTATTGTCACCACTCTTTTTCTTTATTTTTTCTTTCTTTATTTATTTTTAGAGAGTGGAGGAGGGGTAGAGAGGCAGAAAGGAAGAAAGAGAATCTTAAGCAGGCTCCGTGCCCAGCGCAGAGCCCGACGCAGGGCTCAGTCTCACAATGCTAAGACATGACCTGAACTGAAATCAGGAGTCAGGACTCTCAACACACTAGACACCCAGGCACCCCTCCCCCCCCCCGCCCCCTCTTGTCCTTCTTTGGGAGTTTCTTTCTAGGTTTCTTGCAAATCTATCATCCTGGTTCTCAGTTGGACCCCCTGTTTGTTGTTGCTGTTGTTTTTAATAGACTTGATTTTTTTGAGCACTTTTAAGTTCACAGTAAAATTGAGGAGAAGTTACACAGACTTCCCATATACCCCCTGCCTACACATGTGCATAACCTCCTTCGCCAAAGTTGTATATTTGTTATAATCACTGAACCTACACTGACACATAGTCACCCAAAGTCCATAGTTTACGTTAGGGTTTCTTCTTAGGGTTGTACAGTGTGTGGGTTTGGACACATGTATAATAACATGGGTCTATCAATATTATATCATAGAGAATATTTTCATTGCCCTAAATATTTTCATCCTTTTTCAGCTATAACCTCTGGCAACCACTAATATTTTTACTTCTCCATAGTTTTGGCTTTTCCAGAATGTAGTAGGTGGGAACCATATGGTACATAGCATTTCCAGATTGGGTTCTTTCACCTTGAAATATATATTTAAGGTTCCTTCATGTCTTTTCACGGCGTGACAGCTCATTACTTTTTTAGCATTGAATAATATTCCATTGTCTGGAGCTACCATAGTTGATGTACCCATGCGCCTACTGAAGGAAGCAACGTGGTTGCTTCCACGTTTGGGCAATTATGAAAAAAAGCTGCTGGAAACATCCATGTGTTGGTTTTTGTGCAAACATGTTTTTAAATCATTTGATTAATATCAAGGAGTGTGATCTCTGGATCCTATGAAAAGAGTATGTTTAGTTTTATAAGAAACTACTGAGTGTTTTCCAAAGTGGCTATACCATTTTGTCTTCCCACCAGTAATATATGACGGTTCCTACTGTTTCACTTTCTTCCAGCATTTGGTGTTGGCTGTGTGATCCTTTGTTTTTTGAATCTCTCTCTTAACTCACCCATTGTTTTGCTAGAGAATACCCTCAAATATATTTTAAAGGGCAAGTAGAAGGTAAACTCTCTCAATCATTTAATGACTGAAAATGTCTTCATTGTACCCTTGCCTTTAATCAATACATTAACTGAGTATAGAATTCTATGATAAAATTAACTTCTCCTCTGAGACTTGAAGGTGTTTCTCCATTTTCTTCTAGCACTAATGTTTTTGAGAAACCTGATGCCATGTGACTTTTATTTTTTGGTAAGTCACCAGTTTTTCCTCTCAGAGGGCATTTAGAATATTCTCTTTTATTCCCTGTGCTTTGAAATTTCATAATAATGCCTGATTTGAACTGGACAGGACAGGAATCCAAGGTTCATTAGCAGAAAAGAAGGAAAGGTTCTCCAGGGCAGTAGCCAGTACAAGGCACAGAGATGGGAATTCAGGAGGAGTGCTGGCAGGGTTGGAGAGTCCGTTCTTAAACGCAGTTCTTGCTCTCACCGACATAAAGCTGTGTAACACAAGTTACAGAACCCACACTGTTGTCATATATTGAAAACTAAGGATGTTGATTCAGACCTCCAAGGTTTGCGGGAGGACATTACATTAAATAATGTAAAAATGATGAAAAAATTGCTTCTACTAGGAGGTCTGAGAACTCCTTGAAAAGAGAACATATCCACCTCTGTTTTAATCATATTAGAATGCTTTTCTGCTCTTTGGTTTTTTTTTTTATTTATTGAGGTATAATTGGCATACAACATTATAGTAGTTTCAGGTATACAACATAATGATTGGACATTTATATATATTGCAAAATGGTCACCATGATAGCTAGTTAATAATCTGTCTCCTTACAAAGTTAAGACTGTTATGGACTATATTCCCAGTGCTGCATATTACATCTCTATGAGTTATTTATTTTATAACTGGAGGTCTTGTACTTCTTAATCCCCTTCACACATTTTGCTACCCACCCAAGCCCTCTCCAGTCTGGCAACCACAAATCTATTCTCTGTATATATGAGTCCTGGGTTTGTTTTATTTTGTTCGTTTTGGGTTTTTTTATATTACACTTATAGGTGAAATCATGTGATATTTGTCTTTAACTTATTTCACTTAGCCTAATACTCTCAAGTATTATAACACCTGTGTTGTCACAATTGCAAGATTTCATTCTTTTTTTATCCTCAGTTGTCTCCCATTGTATATATATGTGTATATATGTGTGTATGTATGTGTGTGTGTGTGTGTATATATATATATATATATATATATATATATACAGGGCACATATTTTTTTGTCCATCTGTTCATCAGTGGACACTTAGGTTGCTCCCCTATCTTGCTTATTGTAAATGATACTGCAGTGAACATGGGGCTGCATATATTTTTTCAATTAGTGTTTTCATTTTCTTCAGATAGATACCCAGGAATGAAATTGCTGGGTCATATGGTAGTTCTATTTTTAATTTTTTGAGGACCCTCCATCATTTTTCAGAGTGGCTGCACCAGTTTACAATCCCACCAACAGTACATGAGGGTTCCCTTTTTCCACATCCTCACCAACATTTGTTATTTTTTGTCTTTTGATAATAGCCATCCTGACTGGTGTAAGGTGATAGATATCTCCTCGTGGTTTTGACTTCCATTTCCCTGATATTGAGCATTCTTTCATCAGCCTGTTGACCATCTGTATGTCTTCTTTGGAAAAATGTCCATTCAGATACTCTGTTCATTTTTTAATCAGGCTGTTTTTTGTTACTGAATTTCATAAGTTTTTAAAATGTATTTTTGATATTAGCCTCTTATCAGATATTTGATTAGCAAATATCTTCTCCCATTCAGTAGGCTTCCTTTTTGTTTTGTTGATAGTTTCCTTTGCTGGGCAGAAACTTTTTAGTTTGACGTCATCTGTTTGTTTTGTTTTGCTTTTGTTTCCCTTGCCTTTGAATCAGATCCAGAAATCAGGAGCTTACTAAAGTTTTCTTCTAGGCTTTTTATGGTTTCAGATTTTACATTCATGTCTTTAATCCATTTTGAGTTTATTTTTGTGTGTGATGTATGATAATAATTGTATGTGGCCCAGTTTTATTCTTTCTTAAGTGGCTGTCCAGTTTTCCCAACAGCATGTATTGAACAGACTGTCCTTTCCCCATTGTATATTCTTGCCTCCTTTGTTGTAAGTTCCTTTACCATAAATATGTGAGTTTATTTCTCAGCTCTCTATTGTGTTCCGTTCACACTTTGTGTCAATTTTTCTACCAATGCCACAATGCTTGGTGTACTTTAGCTTTGTAATTTACTTTGAAATTAGGGAGCATAAGTTCCCCTGGCTTTGTTCTTATTTCTCAAGATTTATTTATTTTTTTTGACTATTTGTAGTCTTTTGTGGTTCCATTCACATTTTATATTTGTTCTAGTTCTGTGAAAAATGCCGTGGAATATTGATAGTGACTGCATTGAATCTGTAGATTGCGTTAAGTAGTATGGACATTTTAACAGTGTTAAGTCTTCCAATCCATAAGCATGCAATATCTTTTTATTTATTGTGTTTTCTTCAATTTCATTCCCTAGTGTCTTATTGTTTTTAATGTTCCAATCTCTTACTCAGTTGGTTAAATTTATTCCTAGATGTTTTATTCTTTTTGATACAATTGTAAATGGGATTATTTTCTTGATTTCTTTTATTGATAGTTATAGAATCAGCAAAATTTTGATTATTAATTTTGTATCCTGCAAATTTTAATGAATTTAATTTAAAATTTTAATTAATGAAATTAATTTAATTTAAAATTTAATGAATTTTACTGAATTCACTTCTTTAGTACTAAGGTTTTTTTGGTTCTTGGAACCTTGAGGGTTTTCTACATATAGTATCATGTTATCTGCAAATAGTGACAGCTTTACTTCTTTCTTGTCAATTTGGATACTTTTTATTTCTTTTTCTTGCCTAATTGCTCTGCCTAGGACTTCTAATACATTGTTGAATAAAAGCATCCTTGTCTTGTTCTTGATCTTAGAGGAAAGATTTCAGCTTCTTACCATTGAGTATGATTTTAGCTATGAGCTTGTCCTGTGTGTGCTCTATTATGTTGAGGTATGTTTCCTCTATACCCAGTTGGTTGAGAGCTTTTATTATAAATGAATCTTGAATTTTGTCAAATGCCTTTCTGCATTTATTGAAATAATCACATGTTAATCATTTTGTTCATGTGATGTATCACATTGATTCATTTGAAGATGTTAAACCATTCTTGCATCTCTGTATCCCTCTTAATCTTGGTATATGACCTTCTCAGTGTAGGCTTGAATTTAGTTTGCTACTATTTCATTAAGGATCTTTTGCCTCTGTGTTCATCAGGGATATCTACCTATAATTGGTATGTGTTTGATGTCTTTGTCTTGCTTTGATATAAGGGTGATGGTAGCCTCATAAAATGAAATTGTAAATATACCCTTCTATTGAGTTTTTGGAAGAGTTTAAGAAACATAGCTATTAAGTCTTTTAATGTTGGTAGAATTCACCAGAGAAGCCACTTGGTCCTGGACTGTTGTTTCTTGTGAAGTTCTTAAGTACTGATTCAGTTTCCTTACTAGTAATCAATCTGTTCAGATTTTCTGTTTCTTCATGAATCAGTTTGAAAGATTGTAAATGTCTAGAAATTTATTTCTTCTAGGCTGTCCAATTTGTTGGTGTCTAATTACCCAAAGTATTTTCTCACGATCCTTTGTACTTCTGTGGTAACAGTTGTAACTTCTTTTTTTTTTTATTTCTGACTTTTTTTTAATTTGAGCTCTCTCTCTTTTTCCTTGGAGAGTCTAGCTAAAGGTTTGTGAATTTTGTTTATCTTGTCAAAGAAGTAGCTCTTGATCTCATTGAATTTTTTTTTCTATTGCCCTTTTAGTCTCAGTTTTATTTATTTCCAATCTGATCTTTATTATTTCCTTCCTCCTTCTAACTTCAGGCTTTATTTGTTCTTCTTTTTTAATTCCTTTAGGTATAAAGGTAAATTGTTTATATGAGATTTTTCTTGTGTTTTGAGGTAGATCTACCTGCATTGTTATGAACTTCCTTCTTAGAACCACGTTTGCTGCATCCCATAGATTTAGTTATGTCATATTTCTGTTTTTATTTATCTCTAGGTATTTTTTAATTTCTCCTTTGATTTCTTCTATGATCCAATAGTTGTTCAGTAACATGTTTAATCTCCATGTGGAAGGAGGTTTTTTTTTTCCAGTTTTCTTTTTGTAATTGATATCTAGTTTTATATCATTGTGATCTGAAAAGATGCTTGGTATGATTTCACACTTTCTGAATTTATTGAGACTAGTTTTATAGCCTAACATATGATCTATTCTGGAGGATGTTCTGTGTGAACATAGGAAGAATGTGTATTCTGCTGCTTTTGGATGGACTGTCCTATATGTATCTATTAAGTCCATCTGGTCTATTGTGTCATTTAAGACCAAAGTCTCCTTACTGCTTTTCTGTCTGGATGATCTATCCATTGATGTAAGTGGGGTATTAAAATCCCCTACAATTATTGTATTGCTATCAATTTCTCCCTCTAGGTCTGTTAATATTTGCTTTATATATTTAGTTATTTCTATGTTGTATCCATATACATTTATAAATGTTATATCTTACTGCTGGATTGACCCCTATATCATTATGCAGTTTGCTACAATCTTTGGTTTAAAGTCTGTTTTGTCTGATGTGAGTATAGTTACACCAGCATTCTTTTCCATTTGTATGTGAGATACTTTCCCATTCCTTCACTTTCCCCATTTGTGTGCGCCTTTACTTCTGAAGTGAGTCTCTTGTAGGCAGTATATATTTGTTTGTTTTTAATCCTTTCAGCCATTCTGTATCATTTTATTGGAGAATTTAGTCAGTTTACATTTAAAGTAATTATTGATGGGTATGTACTTACTGCCATTTTGTTCATTATTTTCTGGCTGTTTTTGTAGTTCCTGTATGTTTCTTCTTCTTTTTCTCTCTTTCCTTGTGGTTTGGTGATTTTAGTGTTATGTTTAGATTCCTTTCCCATTTACTTTTGTGTATTTACTATAAGTCTTTGCTTTGTGGTTACCATAAGATTCACATATATATCATCCTATGTATATAACAGTTTATTTTTAAGTTGATAGCAACTTAAATTTGAACACATTTGAAAACTGCATTTTAACTCCAGCCATATTTTGTTTTTGATGTCACTTTTTACATATTTTTATTTTATATAACTGATTAGTCTAGTTTTAGTTAATTTTACTATTTATCTTTCTTAGTAGCTTTATAACTAATTAATTCACTACCTTTACTATGTATTTGCTTTTTCCAGTGAGAATTTTACTTTTGCACTTTTTCCTGTTATTAACCATTTCCTTTCAGCTTAAAGAAGTTCTTTTAATATTTCTTGTAAGGCCAGTCTAATAGTGATAAACTCCTTTAGTTTTTGCTTTCTGGAAAACTTTATCTTTCCTGCAAATATGAATGATAACGTTGCTGAGTAGAGTATTCTTGGTTGGAAGGTTTTTCCTTTTATCACTTTGGATATGTCATGCCACCTTCTGACTTGCAAAGTGTCTGCTGAGAAATCTGCTAATAGTCTCATAGGATTTCCCTTGTATATAACAAGTTTTCTCTCTTTCCCCCCCCCCCCCTTTTTGCTGGTTTTAAAATTTTCTCTTTAACTTTTGACATTTTAAGTATAATGTGTCTTAGATTGGCTCTTTTGGTGTTCATCTTATGTGGAACTTTCTTTTCTTTCAGGACCTGATCTCCTTCTTTAAGTTAGGGATGTTTTCAGCCATTTTTTCTTCAAGTAATTTGTCTGCCCTTTTCTCTTGGGACCCCTATAAAGCAAATGTTATTTCATTTGACATGGTCCTGTAGGTCCCTTAAGCTATCTTTATTTTTTAAAATTCTTTTTTCTTTTTGTTGCTCTGAATGAGTTTCATTTCTTTATCTTCCAGCTTGCTGATCTGTTCTACTTCACTCAGTTGCTGTTGAACCCCTCAAATTTGTTTTCCAGCTCAATTATTGTATTCTTCAATTCTGTGACTTCCATTTGTTACTTTTTTTCCCATATGTTTTTATCTCTTCACTGAAGGTTTTGTATGTTCATCCTTTCTTCTCTCAAGTTCCATCAGCATCTTTGTGATCATTTGTTTGAATTCTTTATCAAGTAAATTAGTTATCTTTGTATCATTAAGGTGTTTATCCTGAGGATTTGTCTTGTTCTTTCATTTGAAACATACTTCTCTGTTTTCTCATTTTGTTCAACTCTCTGTTTCTATGTTTTAGGTGAGGCAGCTACCTTTCTCAGTCTTGAGGGAGTCTCCTTGTGTAGGTGATGATCCTTCTCATTTAACCTTCCCCTAGCTTTAGTCATCTCTTGAACCTTTTTGATTTTCTAAACCACATAATTTGTTCTTCATGTGTCTCTACTTTTAAGTGTGTGCCAAGACCTGTCAGTAATCCAAGAGGAGGAATCTCATTTAGGACCTATTTTCAGGTAACAGCTTTTAAATGATGGAAATGTTTACAGTATATGGGGCCATACGTGTAATCATTGCTAGTCTATAGATCAGGAGATGTAGACGTGTCCCCTAGACAACAGTTGCAAAAACTAGAGCTTCGGATGAGCCTATAAGCTTCTTTCTGGTAAGTTTGTAGAGCTGTAGAAAGGCCAAAGGGGTGCTCAAGGATGATGCTTTCCACTTACATTCCCTGGGAGTGCTTCTTAGCCTCTAGTTGTATGGGAAGCATAAGCCTGTCCCTCAAGCTGAAGCTCTAAGCTAAGTAAATAGGCCTTTTTCACAGGAAGACTGGGGTTGTGTTTCAGGCTGCTGCCTGTGCAGTGCCCTAGAGGTAGTGGACTGCCAGGAACTGTCTTTCCAATTGTTACAGTCCTGTGGAGCTCCAGAATGCCAGCTCTCTTGGCCACCAGGGCCAGGAGATCAAGGGGTGATCCCAAAGGTGTAGATTACATGTACCCACTTTTTCAGTAAGGCAGATGGCAAATGTGTTGTCTGTTCATGCATACCAGCTTTAGGCTGAGAAAGGGAGAGTGCAGAGATCATTCATATTTATCAGCCCCAGCCAGAGGCCAGGGGAGTGTTGCAATCCCCCTTACTCCCAGACTTTAGCTAGGAAGTGGGAGGATTCTGTGACCATTCATGTTTTCCTGCCCCAGTTGGGGGGGGGGAGAACATTTAACCACCCATGCCCTCCTGCCTCAGCAAGTACCATGACCATTTGTCCCTGTCTGTCCCAGCAAGGCAAGAGGAGGGTGCCACATCCAAGCTCATCCACCTGTGCTAGTAGGCTGTGTGGAGAGAGAGCTGTCTTCAGAGAACACCTCAACTGGCCCCTGACCCTCCAGCTGATGCCCCCAGATCAGCAAATAAATCTCCCTCACATGTAATCTAGGTGCTTTTCAAATTGCTGGGGTTTTTTTTTTGTTTTTTGGTTTTTTTTTTTTTTTGCTGGGTCTCAGGGCAAGCAAAACAATATGTAAGCCCTCCAGGAGGGGAACCTCAGTTTCCTGTACTATTTTGGGAACCTTAAATGTCAGCCCCATTGGTTTTCTAAGCTAGACTTTCTGGGGATCATCACTCTAGTGCATAATGCAGGAGCTGGGGTATCCAATGTGGGGAACCAGTCCCTGCCTCCTGCTTCTCCAGGAGAAGTGCTTGTCTGGTGAAATCCCTCCCTACTGCGTGTTGCTGTGCCATGGTGGGGTTTTTCCTACCCATCTCAATGTCGTTCTTTTATCCTTTGTTGTGAAGAGCAGTTCATCTAGTTTTCAGATATTTTTCAGAAGGAAATGATCCATTTGTAGTGGCATATATATGTCCATGGGAGAAGGTGAGTTCAGAATCTTCCTACACTGCCATCCTGGATGCCCCTCTTACTGGAAAGCTTAGTCAGCCCTTCGGTGGGTAGCCGGGGCCTCCATGGAGTGGATATTGAAAAAGGTGTTCAGATGACCTGAGGAAAAGAAACACTATGCCTTATAATAAAGGGTAGTGAGAATATTCGGGGTGAAGGAATGGGGAACTAGGAAAGAAAAATCCAATGAGTCATACGAAATTTGCCTGGAGAATGAGTCAAGAAAGACTTTCCTGTCTTACCTCGATTTTAGTTGGGCTAAAGAAATTTCTTTATAGAGAACACAAATATCTAATGGGAATAAACACTGTTTATTGCTGTGAGATATAAACCCCCCATTCTATCACATTTATGAAATTATACTTCAGTTCTATACTCATCAACAATAATACTTTTATGGGAATTGACTTTTTTGAGGTAAATTCAAAGAGACGAAACAGGTATCATCTGAATTACTTGTGTAAAACACTTAACATAGGTTCAGCACACAGTTAAGAGCCAAATCTTACTCTTTTTTGATCTTACTATTAGTCTTAATATTATAATCATGAAGTTACACTATGTAACACTGGTAATACAGTAGAGACAAGAAAACTGTGCCTTGTAATCCTTGATTTGGTTTCCATGTGTGCATCTTTATTTTGTACTAAATACTTATAAAACTGAAAACTGCAATCAAATTTTTCATGTTTTGATTTTTAGATGTGTCCAATCTTAATGTGTAATAGGAAGATAGAAGTAGAAAGAGTCATGCAACTGTAGAAGTGCCTATCTTGTGCCACCATTGCTTTGCAAAAGAATAGGTAATATGCAGAAATGAAGAGTTTTTATAGGAGGACACTATTGTATTACTGACAGTATTTATCTTGGATTTTTAAAGCAATGAGAAGGAAGGAATAAAGCAATGTTCTTCTACCTTCATGCAGCCATCCTAGCTTCTGGAAGCCCCATCACCACTGCTTATGAGTGCCCACAATTCTCTCTCAATTATAAAATTCAGGTTCTCTTCAAAACTAATCAAAACCAAGTTGCAAATTGTTTATTGCCAGTGCTTGATGAATATTTTATGTATTGAAAAACAGCTAAGAAGCAACTGCTTGATTGTTGAAAGATGGAAGCAGTCAAAGATTGCTGAAAATATGGCTGTCTTCAGATTGCTGAAACTTAGTATATTCTAAAGTCTTTAGGGATAAAATCTGCTCCTTACTCATTGTTGTTTTTCTGGTACATATCACATTCTCAAAATAAATAAATAAATAAATAAATAAATAGTATGAAATGTAGGGGTGCCTGGGTGGCTCAGTCAGTTGAGCATCTGACTCTTGATTTTGGCTCCGGTCATGATCTCAGGATTATGGGATCAAGGCCCAGGTTGGGCTCTGCACCTAGCATGGAGTCTGCTTGAGATTCTCCCTCTCCTCTGCCCTGCCCCTCACTCGTGCATGTGTGTGCACATGCTCTCTCTCGCTCTCTCTCTCTCTCTCAAATAAAGAAATAAAATCTTTAAAGCAGAAAGTGTGGAATATATACAAAATAGCCACCTGAATCATTCCAGTCCTGGAGACGCCCTCCTAACCAGGTTCCCTCACATGGGCCATCTGAACCTAAACTTACGCTTAAGTCTCTACAACATTGGACTTTCTGTGACCACACCATCAACTCACTTGAACTGGAATTATTCTCATCCTTAATAGAGTACTTTCTGCTTCTGCTCAAATATACAAGGACATTTAATTATCCAATGGGATTGCCTATGCAAAGAGCCCAGATACATAATAGGCATTTCCTGAATGCTGGTTTCCTTCATGTTATGTCCCCTAAGAGGAAAACACAGTCAGTTGTTTTTCATTTCCATAAACCATAGACAATAAATTTATAGATTTAGTTTTTTGTGGAAATAATGTTAGATTAAAGAAAAGTTGTATACTTAGAGCATAGGTATGATTAAACAACAGTAAGGACAGGTTTTAAATAATTTTAAAAATAGGAGTGTCTGTCATCTTGCTTAGAAACTGAAAACTAGAACTCCATAATAATCAGTAACATGGATTGAGGATCCCATTGTATCAAGACCACTGAATGAAGGAATATTAACATGTTTTTTTTTCAAAAAAGAATTGCCAATATAAAGATAGCCATGATCAAATAAAATTCAAATGCCAAAATAACACAAAGAGTGAACAAAATCTCATAGCCAATAATTTGTGGTACTATGGTTACACTTCGTCATAGATTAGTAGTAAGCTTATATAAGTAACTAAAGTGATATATTTCTTCCAAAGTCTTAAGAATAATTTGCTAATAATGAACTTAGTTTCCAAAATGTCCTAATACTATTGTACCCTCCAAAGAACTCAGAAATGTTTATCTTCTTACTTTAGCCGATAATGTTCTGTTTGAATCTAAGGTTATTACATAAGTAATATGTGATAACACTTGCCCAGGCATTCATTTAAACATAGTGTTTTTGTGTAAAAAATGTACTTTTATTTTCAATATTAAAAAAATAGTGCCTTTCTGCTTAACCTCCTATTTCAGTTTCTATGATAGGTTGAACACGCCTGTTAAATTTATTTTTCCTAGTTGACTAGAATTTCTTGGGAGCACAGATTGTGCGTTATTCATTAAAAGTTCCTGGCACAGTGTCTGAAGCATAGTAGGAGCGCAATAAATTTTATGAAACTAAAGAATGAATGAACAATGCTATATTAGATATCATACAAAGCTACGATTCAGGGGGATTTAAAACTCAATGGCATAATCTAAAACAGAATTATTAAGAGAGAAAATCTAGTAGAGATCCCTTTCAATCTATAAAGATGTGTACATTCTGGGATCTTAACTATCCGGCTATCAATTCCAGAGTTTGTAAGATAAGAAAAATAGAACCAAATCATTTATTTGGAGAGCTTGGGGCTGGCTTAGCCTACTGGCCTTTTACAGTTACAATTTATTTTTACAGTAAAGAGAAGAACACTGAATCTTCCCAGAATAACCTGATTCCAACAGACTTAAATAAAGTTGTTCATTTTTCCAGGTTTTTGACATACTTCTGTCTTTCTAGATTGTGAAGTGAATCTCCATTTCCCAAAAGCCCCAGTGCCGATTTTAATGATCCTGCCCACGTGACATACATTTTTTTGGTTTTATTGCTATTAGCGAATGACAAGTGAAGGATATTCATTTTAACTTGAAAATGTCAGGGATGCACTTTAAGAGATATATTTTTGCAGCTTTTAATGAGGTGGTGTTTCTTTTTGAAAGAAATACTCATCTCTGATGCGGGTGCTGTGCAGGTGACAACTGATATTTAATAAGCGATGGTTCTTGTATTAGTCGCAGTTCTCTAAAGAAAATGTCTCAGATTGCTTTTGAAAAACTCTTAGCGTCACTAGCCCAAAGGCAAGATGTGACCTTTTTATTACATAATGAGAATCATTTATTATCTTACAATGTATCTTAAAGTCACAGACAAAATGCCACTTTGATAATTGCTTTCAATTAGCTTTGAGCATAGCATATATTCATAAAATGTCTTCTCTAATTTAGACTTGAATTAGAGAAAATTGCAGACATAATCTACTTTAAGGTTGTCTCATTTAAGGTGATTCGTAGTTTTATATCAAAGAAATCAAAACGAGTAGCTTCAGAACAGTCTCTCAAAGTGTTTTAAGCAGGCTTTTCAATATTTGATTCTATTCTATTACCAATTAATTAACAAATTAGAAAGCTAGTTCATCATTTCTGACCTTTTATGCACGTTAACTTTTGACTTTCATTCCTAATGATTGTTTTGAAATTAAACCTTGCAGTTCATGTGGAAAGGGAGAAACAATCTGATTAGCAAGATAAATAAGGTTTGCCTTGATCCTCAGTATATCTTCAGGTTGGCCTGTGACGGGGATTCTGAATACTGTCATGGTGCATCCTTCCCTGCTTTAAGTTGTCAGTGAATTATGCTAGATAATCATGTGTCCGAAACAGAGAGTTTTGGGCCATTGCTTCTAGTGAGGTTAGAGGTAACATGATATTTAAAATGTGGTTTCAGTCAATTTTTATTTTTTGTTAATACCCTGAATATTGGAATATGGTTTAAATGCAAATTCTTGTCTTCCTTAAAAATATTTTGAGGTAATAAAAACTCTGAAACTGCATTTTACCCTCGTGGTGTCCCAGTAGTTCATGGAATATTATTAACCTTAACAGAGATTCTCTGATATCGCTATTATATCTGGAGATTATTCTCTTTCTCTTTCTTTCCCTAGATAAAAATTACACACAAGAACCAAGCCCCAATGCTGATGGGTCCTCCTCCAAAAACCGGGTTGTTCTGCTCCCTCGTCAAAAGAACAAGAAACCGAAGCAAGGAATAAACCTGTCTCACTTTATTCTTCGCGATCTAATTAGCATAATTGGGCCGTGGAAACTTATGCTGGAAATCTTTGAACCATTTCAGTTCTCTTGCTCATGCAAAATCATGGAATTGGTTTAACAGTTTTTGTTACTGAGCTAATGTAAAATTCAGCTATTAGAAAATGTCTCCGTTTTTATAGGCATCTTTGCATGAAGAAGGCAGAAGTTTACATGAAGTGGTACTGCATATTTTTGTTGCATGCATCCCCATAGATTTTTATGTCCCCGACCCATTCCTCCCCCAGTTGCCATTTACTAACCTGTGAGAGAAATCTGTGAACCCTAAAAGGAAATACCATGGGAAAGTGTGATTCCAATTATTGATAAGCGTTAATCAGTAATGCTGCAATGATCACAACTGCAGATTGCAATACTTTTCCCTTTTAGAATCAGTGTCTCAGTGACCTTTGAACTATTACTTGAGAAGAAACTTTTAATTGGAAGATTTTATTAAATAGTCGTCTATGATATGTCACTGTATCTAAATAGTTTTTCTTCAACATCTCGATGCTTCTGAGTGGAATTTCAGGTATAAAGTTTTCTTGTGCTACAAAAACAGAAAGTCATTTTTATTTTGTTTCATTTTGGTTTTAATTCCAGAAATAAGTGAAAACAGAAATAAGTTACTTGGCAGTAAAGTGTGGTAACATGGCAAGCCTTATTCCTTTCTGCATGGGATCTAGAAGAAAATTCATAACCACACCAATAACCAAATAGCTGTTTTAAACTATGTGCCTAATATCCTACCTCCCACCAAAGATTCAGAAAAAGATGCTTGAGAGAAATGGGTTCATGTATAATTAACTAGCATTGTGGAGAAAATTTATGGTTCTTATGATTAATTTTTTGATGACTTACACTCTGGAAAGAGAGTGAATTACCCATTAATTATAATTAAAGTTCTCACCTTACACAGACACTAGGCCATACAACACCATCGAAGCTCAGTTCGATGATTTCTTGCCTTTTCAGTCATTTATAAATATAGGTATCTGTAATTTTTAATGGATCAGTTAAGTGCACTTGAGAAAGTAGATGATTGTATCAGTTTTGTTCTAGTATAAATTGAGACCTGTAAGAAGTGTTAAGCTCACTGAAGCAAATCATGCATGCAATTCGTCCTCTCCCCTCAGCCCACGCCACTCCCATCTCTGTGGCGTTTCAAATGTTTATTTGGAAATGATGGCCCAGATCGTTGTGTACGGTATTCATGGTATGGTTGGAGTCTCTGTTTAAGGAAATTATGGAATATGTGCTTTTCTTAGTGTTTCATTAAATCTATGATATAAAATGAAATTCTTTTCTGAGCGGTAGGGGTATTGTTCATTCATACTGACCTGCATCTCATCATTGCATGTTTTATGTTTTTAAACATGCCACAAGGAAAACAAGTGCTTGAAATGCATGATTTATTAGTTTTTCTCTCCACTCTGCATTAAAGTACTAATGATTTATCAGTTCTGTTTTTCTATTGACTCATTCATCTTTGAACAACAAATAGCATTTAGTGATTCTGTTGAACACACTCCTGTGCATGGATTTATGGATTTCAAGTGAAATTGCTATAATTTTTGTTCTTTGGTTTGAAAACTCAACTGAATGCTGTTATATCAAATAGCTACTCTCAAGCAATGTACTATAATGGAAGATTATGTACAAAGCGTATTATTTTAGTGTTCCAGGAACATTAGATGGTAAATATCAATCAACAATAAGTTTAATTGCTTTGAAAATAAAAGCTTTTGAATAAAATTAAGACATAATTTAGCATTCCCAGGAAAATTATCATTACAATTGCAAATGTGGCACAGCAATCACTTGCCCTAGTATAATAATAAAAAAAAATGTTATTTGGCAGAACAGTAATCCGGAGCAAAAGAAATCTCTAAACAGTAACAAATGCATTACTGACATAATGTTACATAACACACACATTGATTTTTGTGTATCTATGGTTACAGGTAATAAATATTTTTACATAAATTGACACAATTTTCTATAATGGGAAGGCAGGCTTTGTATCAAAACATATTCTGAAGCCACAAATTATTTTATGTGCAGTACACATACAATTATGTCTTGGCTACCTTTTATAGTATGTAGTGTGAAGGCAGCAACAGTTTGTGAATCATTCTTAACAATCTGTGCAGTGGAAAGCTGTTGAGGAGACAGTGGAATAGGACAAATCAAACAACCTGCCTATCAGACTTCCATAGCTGAAATCAAAGGATGCTGCTTTCCTTCGGTGTAGCTGCGTAACTATGATTAGTGATAATAGTAGTTACATTTTCAGTCAGAATTCATTGGTACAAATAATAAATGTTCAAATAGGAATCAAATGTTACTGTCTTCAGCTCATTTTCTAAAGCTACTGACATGCTTGCCCTTCAAGTACACTACTCCTGGGGTTTGGAAAGTAGTTTTTTTTTTAAAAACGCCTTTGATGGTTTTAAAATCAGAGAAGATGTTCTTTCCATTTTTATGACAGCTTCAAGTGAAGAATATATATTTTAAGGAAAATTCTAAACAGAAAGTTCTATGGTATATTAAAATACTGAATAACGAATGTTAGCTTTTCAAGATGGAATTTTTTCTTCTCTGTGCGGGTGTTGGATTGTTGAGTCAACCTCTTTTAAGTGTAGTAGACATCGTCGTACAAAGTTTTAAGTAGATGAAACCCTAAAGAGAAAAAGTTAACACTGGCCTTGCTGGGGTCAGAGGAACAGAGGAAGAGAGATAGGCATTTGGCTAAACAGTGCAATCCTCCGAGTTGATAAACAGACATTCCAGGAGAACCCTGGACGTGCAGGCTTCCAGTAGGAATGGAGAGGTCCATGTGGATCCAAGAATTTTAAAGGACATAAGTGTATTTTTCCATATATCTGTGTACACCGTGTGTATTCAATGCAAAAAGTGCTGGTCAATGTATTTGTGGAGAAAGAAGGTATCTTGTAGAAAGTGAAGAAAACAAACTTTTTAAAACAGTTTTCATGTTTAAACGATCTCTGTGATTATAGCCATAACAAAGCAGAAGGCTCAGATGTTTAGTGTAGTCTACTGCAGGTAGAAATTTAAATCCGATGAATTGTGTATATGTTTCCACATATTGTTCTTTTTTAGGGGGATGGGAAATAATTGCAGTTTTCAAGGTAGAACCTGTTTTGAATTTCAGACTGTATTCTACTTGAATGAGATGAAACTTTTCAAAGGTTCCATTCCTTTTTGTGTCAGTTTATTGTTTCTTGATTATAAAAAGGAAAATGTACCTTCCATGGCACATAGAACCCCCAAACAATATTCAAATACACTATGTATATTCTAAACTAAACAATGAAGCCCTTGTAATATATGTTAAGGATGTAAAATTTAAATAAATAAATAAACAAACAAACAAAACCCGCAAAAGAGCTTTTATTTTGTGACAGGCAGAAATCACCCCTTTAGTCTCCCGACTAAATTGCATTCTATTTAAATAAAGTTTGAAAAACTCACACTGAAGGATTCTGTACATCCTTATTGTGTTTAAAAACAGAGAATTCATTTAATTATAGTATCTTTTAATTATTTTTCAGAAAGTGTTATATACAATATCGTGCTTTTTGAAATAAAAATGTTAACCACTCAGTTAAGTGTCATTCCTTCCTGCCATTTTGGCCAGATTTTGTCGGTAAATGAACTTTTAAAGAAGTTGCTGTCAGTCTACCCCACCGGATCTCCACTGGCAAATACCAAGCCAGCCACTCCGTCTTCTGTCAGGGAGGAAGGAGTCTGGGCCTTTGGGGACTGAATTCTGTCATTAAGAATGGAACCATCTGATTTTGTGCTGCTTTGGCCCTAGGTTGCCACTGTGAACGTTATTCCAGCAATTTCAGAGATCCCAGGAACACCAACAGACTGGCTGATAGACTTGTGGAGATGGAAAGATTAGGTCAGGGGTTCTGTGAGGACTTACACTGAATTTTCTGGATGAAACTAATTTCTAATTTCATTTTGTGTAGCAGACTTCAGCAAATCTCTCCTGGGTGCTGACTGGGGACCAGATATTTTACAAAGGGGTTACAGCAGTTAAAGAGCCACCATTCTCTGGGTTCCTTCTACTTTAGGTCAAGATTGGCTACTCAGGTAGTGTCCCCGTGGATGTGGTGGCCCCCAGACCCGGAACTGCACTCTGTGACTCTGCCATGTCACTGACCAGGCTGTTGCTTTCTCCTTCTATTCATCAAATTTTGGAATGGGCCAATGCCAGTAAGATAACTAGAAGATTCAGCTTAAGAACTTCAAGGTAAATTTGCCTCTGGTAGCTGTAAGAAGCTTCTGAGGACAGAGGTGTCAACTTTAATCCTAGCCGCTCATTTGACAGAGTATAGTTTAGAGAAGAGTTACTTAATCTCTCTATGCCTCAGTCTTCTCATCTGTACAATAGGTAGAAAGATAGGCGCTGTATCAGGGTTGTTGTGAGGATTCGGTAGAGATAATTTCCTAACTCATTTTCTATCAGCAAACATTCAGAACATCTTTTTTAGCTGCAATGGAAACGTAGTAGCAGTAGGAGTAACAGCCATGGCAGGAGAATCCTCTTCGTCCCGACTTCGGTCCCTCCACTACAATACCAACGACAGTTTTCTAGAAATAGATGCTATTCCTCATCACATCACCCTGTTTTACATGATGGAAGTCCAAAATCCTCAGGTAAACAAGGGCTGTCATGAACTGGATCTTCTTAACCTTTCCTCTGTCCACTTTCCTCCTAACCCCAGGTGAGAACTTAGTTCCAGCCACACATCAGAGAGCCTGATGCGGGCCTCCATCCCAGGACCCCAAGATCATGTCCTGAGCTTCTACTTGCCTTTCACCAGATATGCCGTGTTGTTTTTGTTTTTGTTTTTTTTCACAGTTATGCACTTCAGCAAATTTTACACTAACTGGCACATTCCCTTTCTCAAGGGTTGGTTCACTTTTATTTGGGAGGATTTCTGGACCCATGAGAGTGGTTCTGGTGAGTATCTGCTGTGCCCCTTTAACACTTGGATACCTATGCTAAAGTTTATCACTCCGTGTTTCAAATGGTTACTCATCTGATTGTCTAGTTAAACTGGTGAGTCATTTGAAAGCCAGCCCTGGGTTCTAGTCCCTCCTGTTCCCATGGAGCCATCCCTATAAGATAGCCAATAATCTTTGAATAGATAAATACAAGCTACCAAAATTCACAAGTTCCCATAAAGCATTTATTACTTCTTTCAGAAGAAATTATATAAAAAGTCTGTTCAATAAATCATAAAAACATGACCTTTTACAATTTTATTTTATTATCCCTTATAAACTTTGGCTGAATAAACTTACAGTTCATTCTCATGTTGTTCTTGCCTCTTGTCATTTTCCCACATACAGTAGCACATTTCCAGCTTTTGGGTTAGTTCAGTAGCCAAAGTGGCATGCACTTTAACTCACAGGTGGTTATCATTGGGCCAGTGCAGGGCCTCATGCCTGGTGCGCTGGGAATTGTGGATAGCTGTCTTCTATTCTCCAAGGAATGCTGGGGAGATAGGATGTAGGATAAGCAACTTGTTTACATGCTGATATTTGGAACCTTTGAATGTGTTACGTTGCATAGCCACAGGGAATTAAGGTTACAGATAGAATTAAGGATGTTAATCAGCTGAGTTCAGGCTGAAGCGTAGCCTGATTATCCAGGTGTGCTCAATGTAATCTCAAGGGTCATTTAAAGTGGATGAGAGAGGTGGAAGAGAAGTCTGGGTCAGAGAGCGATTTGCGGAAGTTACCTTGCTTCGTTTGAAGATGGCGGAAGGAGACCACAAGCCACAGAAAGCCAGGGCTTCTGCGGAAGGTAAAGAAAAGCATTTTCCTCCAGAGCGCCCAGAAGGAACAAAAAGCTTTAATTTTAACCTAGTGAGACCTATTTTGAACTTCTGAGCTGCGGTACTAAGATAATAAATTTGGGGGGGGGGTTGTTTTTTAAAGATTTTTATTTATTTATTTGACACAGATCACAAGTAGGCAGAGAGGCAGGCAGAGAGAGAGGAGGAAGTAGGCTCCCTGCTGAGCAGAGAGCCTGATGCGGGCCCCGATTCCAGGACCCCAAGATCATGTCCTGAGCCAAAGGCAGAGGCTTAACCCACTGAGCCACCCAGGNGGGGGGGGGGTTGTTTTTTAAAGATTTTTATTTATTTGACACATCACAAGTAGGCAGAGAGGCAGGCAGAGAGAGAGAGGAGGAAGTAGGCTCCGTGCTGAGCAGAGAGCCTGATGCGGGCCTCGATCCCAGGACCCCAAGATCATGTCCTGAGCCAAAGGCAGAGGCTTAACCCACTGAGCCACCCAGGCTCCCCTAAATTTGTGTTTTTTAAGCCACTAAATTAGTGGTAATTTGTTACAGCAGCATTTGGAAACTAATATAGGGAGGTAAGAAGGTGGAATTCTACGTTCAGGGCTGTTGCTGAAACACTGCTGCCTTTTAAAATAGAATAAAAGTGGTGTTTCTTAGTCTTTAATGCATTTGAATTGCTTAATCCCTTAAATGCATTTGAATTTTGAGAATCCAGTACACATGCCTCACCTTTGACCCATGTAGACAAATTGATGAGAGGTGGAGAAAGGGAGAGATTTTATTTCCTAGTTCACTAGTTTTTGATAGCACTCTAATAAGGGAAAAGAGGAAAAAAGTAAAAGCTTCTGTTGTGATGACATTTATTTTGCTAAGACAACAATCTCAGTAATTTATTTTCAGAATATATATGTAATCCTGGTTTTAGTTATTTAGATGTGTGCTTGTATTCATGCTTTTTACTCTCCTTGGGGCACTTAGGATACTTTCTACTTGAATCTGTAGGAATAGGAAAATAATAAAAGGTGACTGTAAATGAGAGGTTTAGAGTACCCCTCTCAAGTTAAATTATTTATGTATGTCTGCCCCACATTTTCCTGCACATTCATTTCACAAGTTCGGCTTCAACTGGAGCAACAGCTGAACAGAGTCAGCTAATGAAGCCGCCCCTCCATGCTGGGTCAGAGCCCTGCTTTGGCATTTGGATTACTGTCCCCGTTTGAAGCTTTTGAAGAGGTGTGTGCTTGGCAAATGCTAATGAGTTTAAACTGGCTTATGTGTAAATTATTGGGTGTTTGGAGGGGAAAATTAAAGTACTTTGCAAATATCTTACAGTGTAAATGATTTTCTGGGCCTCTTATCTTGTTCATAGATAAGAATTTCCTGAGCCCTAGAGAGGTTGCCAGCCACATGAAAACTTAGCATGTCTTTAACGTGAGACCTTTAATTCAAGTCGTTTTCCTATTGCAGAGCCTTCTATTGTGAGTTTAAGGTGTGAGAGATTGTATTGCCATCCACACACGTGGGAGAAATTAATCAATTCAGTGGTATTTTCAGTACAGTTGGGCCCCAGAGATTCTGTCCTAGACTTCACTCTGTCAGGCTCCTTTGAACTCTTTCATCCAGGCTTCAGCTTCTGGACTTCTTGGTCTCTGCATTTTCCAATTTGAGCAGGAATCCTAAGTCAGTTTAGCTGCAGTCTCCCATCCTCCATATCTGATCCCCTTATGATATCTACCTAACCAGGCTTCTCAGCCTCCACCATCCCAGGTGGTACCTGTTTCCCTGACCCCTGGTGTTTCTCTGAGTAATTTTCCATCCACTGACCCCCTACGCTGTACCTTACCTATTAATTCCCACTAGCCCATGTTGTGTTTGGAGTTGAAACCAGTCTCTCTCTCTCCTGTCAAATTCTGTTTCAATGGTCCCTATACCGGTTCTGACAGCCACCCTCCCCCACTTGAAAAAGTCTTTCTCACCATGCTTTAACAAGAGTCCTTCAAAAGTTTTTCTTTAACAGTAGTTTTTGGTATAATGGAAAATCAGTGTAAAGGTAGCATATAATCAGAAGTTAAGGACTGTTTCAAATTTATAGTCCTATAAAAGAATATTCTCAAGGGAATTTACCTTGTATTACAAATGATACAAGTTAAAAACAAGGCAATTTTTAAAAAATGAGAATGTAGGAGTAACTGTTACTATTGCCCATGTGAAGCTTTAAAAAAGTTGATATTGCGATTCCATGACACGGTTATAAAAGAAGCATACTGCGCCAGACCCTACCCTGAGTCTACCAGCATCCATGGACAGTTTCCTGCACACAGAGCTTTTCTGAGAAAACTCTTGCGAGGAAGCAAACATGCTGGGTATGTCATGGTTGAACCCTGAAATGTGGCAGAATAATACCCGCAGCTAAACCCTCAGCCAACTGGGGATGGAAGCCTACTGATGAATGTCGCAGTCTCCCTTGTTCGTACAGGCTTGATAATTGAGAGGTATGGTCCACTGAATGTTTTAGAGGCTTCCTAGTTGGAGCGTGCCTCAGTAGTCCGCTCGTTAATGTGGCCTTTATTGTCTTGTCTTGTGCCTCTGTCTCACTTGTGTCTCCTGGCGTTGTCTTCCAAGTAAAATAGCAACAGTCAAATCCTTGTCCCAGGCACTGCTTTTGAGGAAGTCTTGTTTTGAGGAAGCCTTGTTTGAACCCAAATAGAATACTAATGTCCCACCTAAACCTGTTACTCTTTCAGAGAGACCTGTCAAAGAAAAGGTTGCAAATCAAATGCCTAAAGAGGCCAAGAGGATATCGAAGACAGACTGAGACTCGTGACAAATTTTAAGAGTTTATTTGAACAAAATTTGGGGCGCAACCAATCTAGCAGCTAGAAAGGAGCTTGAGGAGCTTTACAAAATGAAAGACTTCTATAGGTAGAAGAGAGCAGGAACAAGGAGGAAATTATATGAGACATAAAAGCAGGTTGGTTATTGCACCATTACCTCACTTTGGAGGAGGATGGCAGGGGTCTATCAGGCTGATGACCTAACTAGTGCTGATCAGGTGATTGCTGATTGACTGACTTAAGATCCCATTTCTGGGAAGGCTGAAACTACAAGTTTCATTTTGGTGATATGAGGCTTAGCATAAGTGACTCCAGGCCAGGTAACTCATTGATGTGAGTTATTTCAACTGAGATTAAATATGCCAAAACGCTGACCCAGAAATACAGGGCATCTCTTAAGGATTCCTATAACAAATTTACTATGCTTATTGAATGCCTGTGAGTTCAGGAAACATCCGTGATTAAAACTAAGTCCATTGCCTTCCGTGTGGATTATATACTAGCTTCGAATGACCATTAAACCCTTTCTGTAAGCCATTTAAAGTGGAAATATCTGTTGTAATTAAAAATTTTCATGAGATATTATAGTTGGGAGTCTTGCAAGCAAGTATTTTTATAGGAGTGACTTTCATATTAGTATTAGATTTGAAATTTTTTAACTCTTTGCTCTCTATTTACTCAATTTCCCTAATTAACTTTCACATAGGACTTCTGCCACTTCAGACTGAAAGGAAAAGGACAAGTCCATGTGGTAGATGATTTATTTTTATATTATGATGTTGCCTTTTTTTTTTATTAGAGCTGAGGATAATCTCTTCATAGACAGCTAAAAACAAGGAATTGAATACATGCTTGACTCTCCACAAAGTACTTCTCACCATTCACTGCCTACGTGCTTCCTAAGGGAGGGTTGCTGACAATCTGCCAGGGAATATTTTCAGGGACCCTCTCATTTAACTAAGGATTGTGGGGAAAAAGAAACTTTATGAAAAGCCAACACAAATCCATATAGATGCTAAAATGGAACAAATATTAAGATGAAACCGCAAGTTTGTAATGGGTCACTTACAATAGTCCCCCAGGCTTCCTGGTTTAGGCAGTCAGTACCCTGAAAGATGCTTTGGAGAAAACCGTGCCTCCTATTCCGATCTTAACCACAACCTGGACCTCATTTACAAGCTGCTGACCTGTATCTAAGGCACATTGGCACCTCTCTCTGGATGTTCCATGGACATCACACATGCAATGTTCCTGATTCTTGAACCATCCAGATTCTCACATAACAACCTGCCTCCCTGTCTGTTACTTGATTTTCACTTAATGGAAGCATGACCCACTCTTCCTAAGCTACTTGGTCACCAAGTCTTTTCTATTCAATTTATTTCTCTAATTTTCACTTACCTTCTACTTCTGTCCCCACTGCTGTTCAATTTTTGGCCTTTATCTCTCATTTGAACTTTTTCAGTAAGCTACCTACTTTAATTTGGTCTACTTTCACTAGATCCTACCACGTAATATAATTTTTTTTCCCAAAACACAGATATGATTACTACTAACAGAGAAATCATAACGTGTACTCAAAGTGAATTATTTTTCCTATGGGTACGAATAGCTTCAAAATTGTTCTAGGAGAATGTGTCCTCACTCTCTTGCATTAAAATAAGCTACTTTGAGTGAGGAAAGAAAGAACAAGAATAATAGAAGTCCACTGAACAATATCTTAGCAAAAACCCCAGTCCAGGGGCACCTGGTGGCTCACTTGGTTAAATGTCCAGATTCTTGATCTCAGCTCAAGTCTTGATCTCAGGGTCGTGAGTTCAAGCCCTGTGTTGGGCACGATGCTGGGCATAGAGCCTACTTGAAAACAAACCAAATCCTATAGTCCAGAGTTGAGTTAAGCATGTGGTTGTGCTGCATGGACCTTCATCGCCAACTGATAGAGAAAAGTGTTAAATGATAGCTGAGCTAGAAGACTTTTAGCCCGACTTGGAGCTTTCCAAGTTTTTCCAAGTCTTCCGCCCTCAGGTATCTTATATCCTCTAAGATCCTTATAATCTTAGAAAAATACATGGGTTTGAATATCTCATTGTTTAGTAGAGAACTTGATGCATTCAAAGCTTGTTTCACTGCATCCAGTCATTAAACAAATTGTTAGTTATAATGGAGTTGGTGTAAGAAATAATGGATAAAATAGTAGTTTGAAGCACTTAGCATCTATATAGATCTGCAGATGGGCTAAGTAATATTTTCAAAATATTTATATATGCTTGTAACTTTTCTATGCTCTCTAGTTACTACATGCTGTGAGCTCTATTTTCACATCCGTGAAGAATTAGTTGGGTTTTGGCTTGTAATGTTTTAGATTACCTTAACATATGTACTTCTAAATATCTGGCATTTCTTTTAAAGTTGTTCTATCATAGATTTTTTTTCTTCTCAATATGTATATTGTACCTGTTAGACACCTTTCTGCAAAAAGACACGTTCTGTCTCATTTATTCACACATATGTACATGCTGCCTCACACATAATTTGGCAAAGTAAATTTAAGAATAGGAGAGTCCTGTACAGCTTATATTAATTTCAAGACATTAGAATTTGTATTGAAAAGAATTTAAAATATTAGACAATGGTCATTCGATGGTTACTGTAGCTTTCTTTTAAGAAAACATAGAGGCAAAAATAGAGGTTCCTTTTGATCACATAGCCGAAAGATCAGAGGTGACTCTTAAGTAAAAAAAAAAAAAAAGTTTAATTACTTAATAAATACATAAATTAGGTTTCTAAATGATCCTTTGTTTTCAAACAACTTCTATGTTTGCTGCAAATCACGTAGCATTAAAAGTTGATAACATGGAAACTTGTAAAATCAAGAATAAACTCTGAGGTCTTTGTTCTTAAACTGATTTTAGTTTTTCTCTTAGCTGATTAGTGCTCCTAAGCTGAAAACCCCTGTCAAGTTTAGAGAAGGAAGAGTAGGCACTTGAAAATGCCTTCTTAGTTCTTTCCCCCCTCCTCCAAATTGGGAGGAAAAAAAAATCGAATACTTTTAAAATAAAATAGCTATAGTCTAATCTGAATTATACAACAAAATAAAAGTATGTGTATGATAAGAGTTATCTACAAAATATTTGTTGTTAGAAAATGCTTTAATTTTAGAGGCATTTTGCATAATTATGTTGTATTAGGCAAATATTAGAGTCCTCTTCTCCTAAATAAACAATGCCTGATGATAATAGGGATAATTGAGGAGTGGGGTTGACAGAAGTTGGCAAATTTTTTTCCCCAGAATTTTAATATACGTCTTGGATGAAATGTAAAACCCCAAGTCATATCGGTGATTAAAAATTATAATTGAAATAACTAAAAATAACAATAACTGTCTAATCATGGATATACATACATCGATTGGGATATTATTTGTTATTTTAAAAGTTTAGGCTCCCAGATTCCCTCAAAATCTTTTGGTTTGAAAACCTTGATTTAGAAACATTATAGCAAGATATAATGCTATTTATCCACAAAGGTCTAGAAAAAAAGTCTATAGTTGTAACACCATTTATTTTTAAGTGGGGAACATACTTGCACTTCCTTTACTTTGATCAAAAAAATTTTTTAAACTGATTTAAGCCTTTTTTAGCAATAAAAGTTATTTAGTAAATATCTCAGATACATTTTGTAATAGATTGGCTCACTTTTAGCTATCCTCTACCAACATAGATGGACTTTAAATTAATGTCAAGTCATCTACAAGGCTTGTCTTCCACATTTGGTTTTGCATGGAAATGACAGGGAAGTTTATGTTCTTCTGCAACATTCTCATGGTTGCATGGTCACTCCCTATTGTACTTCCCTTCTGCTGATGTGTGTGGACCACTTGCTGGTATGCTTGCAGGGGATTAAGATTCCTATTCTGGCAGAGAAGGCAGGGGGCATCTAATTTTTGGCCTTCTCAACTCAGATTCCAAAAATATTTACATAATATTTTTACAACTGATGGCTCATGTTTTCATCTTTCCAGTTAGCATAGAAACCAATTCCTGTCTCCTTCCGGTAAAACAATCACTAGGATCCTATAGTATGAGAAGTTGGAGGAGGTTAAGGGGTGGAGCAGAGAGGAAGAGGAGTCTTGGCATAGAAAATCATGCTGTTCTTCGTTGTAGCCACTAGGTGACACCATTGAAGGTTGTCAACAACGTAGTGATGCCTGCACTGTTGTAGATCCTTGAGATTGCTGGTGGAGTGACTCCGTCCCAAGCATAGCTTCTACAGTTAGGTTTCTCTTCCTTTCCTCAAGATGTTTGGCCTTTTCTCCCCAAAATACAACACCAGCTGTACTTGGTCTCTTGGGATGGGCTTCTTCCTTCAGGTTAAAGTGGTGCTTAGACCGACTTTCCTTCATTACTGTTGACACCTTTGTCTTAAGCCTAAACCCCAGTTGAGATCTACCTTTCCTCACAGATATTTTAGGTGTCGGGTTTCTCTTCCCTGCTGGTAGGTCTTTGTGAAGACCTTCTGTTCTACTCTGGTCTCCTTACCTTTAAGTCTCGGGGAACAGCAGGTTGAGATTTCTGTCTCCTCTCCTCCAATTATATCCATTGCTTCTTACTTCCTTTGAGCCCTGAGAAAGAACAAGAACCCCAAGAAATCAATCAGGATGAAGTCACCACTGTTCTATCACACTCTTTTGCAGATTTTCTGCCCTCCTCCACCTTTCACATAATTTGTGTCTACTTACCTGTGCTTCTCCTGGAGAATAAATAAATACATACCTACATGATACATACATAACAATCTGCCTGATGAAGCACCTTATATGCCAGGATGTGTATACTGGGCTGGCCTTGGTCAAAATTGAAAATTTAATAAGATTACCTTCCTTCAATGTTTTTCATCTTTTTTTAGGGTCCCCTTGATAACTATCAATGGTTGCCTTCTTCCAAAAATGCTTATTATTTACCCCTGAAACAGATCTTACTGTTCCAGAGATCAAGATCCTGATAAGGTAATCCATTCTTGTAAGGAAGACCTAACCAGCTCTTTGACATTTAGGGATTTAGTTTTGACAAAGTGCTTCCTTTGGGTAACAGACTTGGGTAGCAGAAAGTTTGCTGGGTTTATGGTCAGCCTGACTCAATTCCAAAATGCTGAGAAATAGAAAATTACGAGAGAAGGAAGAGAATGAACAGAGTAAGTGTGCAGTGATGAATGAGTAAAGAAGTAAAAGCTGGGCTAGGGCTTATGGTTATTTGGACTCTACTGCTTGGAAACTGAAATGAATGATGTGGTATTTATATTTAATGGGAGTATGCCATGAACTTGAGCAGTATAAATATTGAATTTTTTAAAAACGTATGTATAGTGAAACTTTAAGGGAAATTCCAGGAAAAAAGTATTGCAACTTCAACCTTTTTTAAAAAGTAAATCTGTTATATAACAAATAAACCAGATGTCATCCAAAGCAGATGCCAGTGAAAGATTTTACTACTGAATTCAGTAGAAGGAAGCATGCTCTATGATCATTTCCCTCTGTGGAAAAGAAGCCAACTAGATACTTGGGATACAAGCCATTGAAGTCTGACATGAAATCCACAAGTAGAAGCAATTTAAAGAGAAGGGAAACTCTTGAAGTACTAAAATAAAATGCTTAAGAAGTAAGAATAATTATTTGCATATCAGAAGATTGTAGTGCATTAAATGAAAGATATTTGAGGAGTTCAATTTTTCCATAATTCTGACTTGGTTTGGAGTTAAGTGTTCTAATTCATCATAGGTTATAAAAACAGTGTTTGGTTTTCATTGTCTCTTCTTTGTAAGGAGTAGCTTCTCACATTTTTGACATAAATACAGATGCATCCATGTGAATGCACATACCGATACACACACTTGTGCATGTGTATACACAAACACCTCTAGATTTCCAACTTTCTTGTGATTATTTGATATATCGCATTTCAGATACACGTGATCATTAATTTATACTGAAATAAGATTGGCTATTAAGTGTTCAGCAGGTCTAAGAAAAAAATATTTCCAGATACCTAGCTACTGTATTCAATTTGTTTTAACATCCAATCAGAAGAATTATTTCTAAAGTTTTTTAAGTTATTTGCTAATGGCCCAAATTATTTCTTTCAGAAATGTAACTATTCGGGGTGCCTGGGTGGCTTAGTGGGTTAAGCCTCTGCCTTCGGCTCAGGTCATGATCTCACCGTCTGCCCACATCAGGCTCTCTGCTCAGCGGGGAGTCTGCTTCCTCCTCTCTCTGCCTGCCTCTCTGCCTACTTGAGATCTTTCTCTGTCAAATAAATAAAATCTTAAAAAAAAAAGGAAAGAAATGTAACTATTCTTTAGGAAGTAATTCAGAAAAATAAATCACCAGTCTCGGGTTTGGGTCACCCAAGTGTTAAAGTTAGCAAATACCTCAATCTGTATTTGATTTCTATGCTTTTCCTGGTATTTACCTGTTATTTATCAAGTGTCTCCTTTTGTGCCATAAATTTAGAATTCAGTCAACTATGCTATTAAGTGCTAGAAAGATCCAAATCACGTTTATTTTATTTAATTTTTCTCACATAATCAAAACCTAAAACCATTCCACTTGCCCTCTAATAAACAAAAGTCTTCCTAAAATTTTCTTGGAAGATTTCTTCTGGCCAGGGGTAGAGGAATAAATTAACCAGTATGATTCATTACATAACACTTCTTACATAATTACTAGTGACAATATAGTCTTGCTATAGGCAATTCATATAGGAAAATCTATGTTTACTGTAACTGAAACAAATCACAATATGAAAACTCAATGTGGATTGATTTGGAAAGGGTTTTATTGATATGTTAATGAACAATAGTATCTAAAATGTGAAACAATTAAGATTCATATGTATTTTTTAAAATTGATATGTATTTTGAGTCAACATACACATAACCAAACTAAAACCCTTGAGAGAGTAAAACTATAATTTTAATTGGATGTTTCTTACAACAGTGTCTTGGGAATAATTTTAAGTGTTCACTCCACATGGTGAAAGTGACGTTGTGGATTCTTTGCTTTAATGGGAAACATTTTGCTATATTTTTTTTGGAGTGATGGCTTTATTCCAAAAGCAGGCATTTTGTGGTGCCTGGGTGGCTCAGTCAAACGTCTGACTCTTGATTTAGGCTCGGGTCAGTTATCACAGGGTCCTGGGATTGAGTCCTGGGGCTCTGTACTCAGTGGAGAGTCTGAGGATTCTTTCTCCCTCTCCCCTTTCCCTCCCCTCATGTGCGCTCTCTCTCTCTCTCTCTCTCTCTCTCTCTCTCTCTCTCTCTCTCTCTCTCTCTCTCCCTCTCTCTCCCTCTCCCTCTCTCACAAATAAAATAAATCTTAGACATTTCAAATGACTTTGTTTTACTTACATGACCTTGAAATAACTTTCAGAGTGATATAAAGATAAAACAGAAAATCTAGATGATACCCTCATTTTAATGATTGAGGTAATTGAAGTTCAAAACTTTTCACTTTCCCAAAGTTACAAAGTAGATTTTAGCAAGTCAGGAATGAAAACCTCAGGGTTCTGGTACTGCATTTTGGTCTTTCTGCTTTGCTGCCTCTTAGAGAGGGTGTGTGAAATTCTAAAACACTTTGAAAAAAAAATACACCACAGACAAGTGGAAGATGTCAGTACATGATTAAATGCACAGTACTTAAAAAGATTAACCTATCAGTCATTTAAATGTCTCATACACTAGAAACAAAAATGAGAAATTCTTGAGTTTTACTTTGTCAAATGAGAAGTTAAATGAACTAGGACTTGTTTACTCATTTACGTACATAGGTTTGTATTTGTTTTTTGTTTTCCTCTTTGCTCTATCTGTAACAAGAGAAATAATTAACAGCATGATGAAATCACTGCTTGTTTGCTGTTTTATTAAACGTAGGTAATTACTACATGGTAGGGCTCATGTGAGGGAATTACTAAGGTTTAGGACTGTGATGATGAATGCAAGAAATTAATGCCTGGCACATGATAAGATTTCAATAAACTGGTTTTTAGTTAGTGTTAAGTGAATGGGTTTACTGAATCATTATGTGCTTTTTTTTAATTTTATTTTTATTCTTTGCCCAAGGGGTACAGGTCTGTGAATCATCAGGCTTACATCTTTCACAGCATTCACCAAAGCAAAAACCCTCCCCAATGTCCATAACCCATCCACCCTATCCCTACCCTCCCACCCCCCAGTAACCCTCAGTTTGTTTTGTGAGATTAGGAGTCTCTTATGGTTTGTCTCCTTCCCCATCCCATCTTGTTTCATTATTTTTCCCTCCCTACCCCCCACAACCCCCCACCCTGCCCCTCAAGTTCCTCATATCAGAGAGATCATATGATAATTGTCTTTCTCTGATTGACTTATTTCGCTCAGCATAATACCCTCCAGTTCCATCCATGTCGTTGCGAATGGCAAGACTTCATTTCTTTTGATAGCTGCATAGTATTCCATTGTATGTATATACTACATCTTCTTTATCCATTCATCTGTTAATGGACATCTAGGTTCTTTCCATAGTTTGGCTATTGTGGACATTGCTGCTATAAACATTCGGGTGCACGTGCCCCTGAGGATCACTACCTTTGTGTCTTTAGGATAAATACCCAGTAGTGCGATTGCTGGGTCGTAGGGTAGCTCCATTTTCAACTTTTTGAGGAATCTCCATACTGTTTTCCAGAGTGGCTGCACCAGTTTGCATTCCCACCAACAGTGTAGGAGGGTTCCCCTTTCTCCGCAACCTCGCCAACATCTGTCATTTCCTGACTTGTTGATTTTAGCCATTCTGACTGGTGTAAGGTGGTATCTCGCTGTGGTTTTAATTTGTATTTCTCTGATGCCGAGTGATGTTGAGCACTTTCTCATGTGTCTGTTGGCCATTTGGATGTCTTCTTTGGAGAAATGTCTGTTCATGTCTTCTGCCCATTTCTTGACTGGGTTATTTGTTTTATGGGTGTTGAGTTTGAGAAGCTCTTTATAGATTTTGGATACTAGCCCTTTATCTGATATGTCATTTGCAAATATCTTCTCCCATTCTGTCAGTTGTCTTTTGGTTTTGTTGACTGTTTCCTTTGCTGTGCAAAAGCTTTTAATCTTGATGAAGTCCCAATAGTTCATTTTTGCCCTTGCTTCCCTTGCCTTTGGTGAGGTTCCTAGGAAGAAGTTGCTGCGGTTGAGGTCGAAGAGGTTGCTGCCTGTGTTCTCCTCGAGGATTTTGATGGATTCCTTTCTCACATTGAGGTCTTTTATCCATTTTGAGTCTATTTTTGTGTGTGGTGTCAGGAAATGATCCAGTTTCATTTTTCTGCATGTGGCTGACCAGTTTTCCCAACACCATTTGTTGAAGAGACTGTCTTTTTCCCACTGGACATTCTTTCCTGCTTTGTCGAAGATTAGTTGACCATAGAGTTGAGGGTCCATTTTTGGGTTCTCTATTCTGTTCCACTGGTCTATGTGTCTGTTTTTGTGCCAGTACCATACTGTCTTGATGATGACAGCTTTGTAATAGAGCTTGAAATCTGGAATTGTGATGCCGCCAACTTTGCTTTTTTTTTTCAACATTCCTTTGGCTATTCGGGGTCTTTTCTGGTTCCATATAAATTTTAGGATTATTTGTTCCATTTCTTTGAAGTAAATTGCTGGTATTTTGATGGGGATTGCATTAAATGTGTAGATTGCTCTAGGTAGCATAGACATTTTCACAATATTTATTCTACCCATCCATGAGCATGGAATGTTTTTCCACTTCTTTGTGTCTTCCTCAATTTCTTTCATGAGTACTTTATAGTTTTCTGAATACAGATTCTTTGCCTCTTTGGTTAGGTTTATTCCTAGGTATCTTATGGTTTTGGGTGCAATTGTAAATGGGATTGACTCTTTAATTTCTCTTTCTTCTGTTTTGTTGTTGGTATATAGAAATGCAACTGATTTCTGTGCATTGATTTTATATCCTGACACTTGACTGAATTCCTGTATGAGTGCTAGCAGTTTTGGAGTGGAGTCCTTTGGGTTTTCCACATAAAGTATCATATCATCTGCAAAGAGTGAGAGTTTGACCTCTTCCTTGCCGATTTGGATGCCTTTTATTTCTTTTTGTTGTCTGATTGCTGAGGCTAGGACTTCTAGTACTATGTTGAATAGCAGTGGTGATAGTGGACAGCCTTGCCGTGTTCCTGACTTTAGGGGAAAAGCTCTCAGTTTTTCTCCATTGAGAATGATATTCGCTGTGGGTTTTTCGTAGATGGCTTTGATGATATTGAGGTATGTACCCTCTATGCCTACACTATGAAGAGTTTTGATTAAGAAAGGGTGCTGTACTTTGTCAAATGCTTTTTCAGCATCTATTGAGAGGATCATATGGTTCTTGTTCTTTCTTTTATTAATGTCTTGTATCACATTGATTGATTTGCGAATGTTAAACCAACCTTGCATCCCAGGAATAAATCCCACTTGGTCGTGGTGAATAATCCTTTTTATGTGCTGCTGGATCCTATTGGCTAGTATTTTGTTGAGGATTTTTGCATCCGTATTCATCAAAGATATTGGTCTGTAATTCTCCTTCTTGATGGGGTCTTTGCCTGGTTTGGGGATCAAGGTAATGCTGGCCTCATAAAAGGAGTTTGGAAGTTTTCCTTCCAATTCTATTTTTTGGAACAGTTTCAGGAGAATAGGTATTAATTCTTCTTTAAATGTTTGGTAGAATTCCCCTGGGAAGCCGTCTGGCCCTGGGCTCTTGTTCGTTGGGAGATTTTTGATGACTGCTTCAATCTCCTTACTGGTGATGGGTCTATTCAGGTCTTCAGTTTCTTCCTGGTTCAGTTTTGGTAGTTTATATTTCTCTAAGAATGCATCCATTTCTTCCAGATTGTCAAATTTGCTGGTGTAGAGTTGCTCATAATATGTTCTTAGAATTGTTTGTATTTCTTTGGTGTTGGTTGTGATCTCTCCTCTTTCATTCATGATTTTATTAATTTGAGTCCTTTCTCTTTTCTTTTGGATAAGTCTGGCCAGGGGTTTATCAATCTTATTAATTCTTTCAAAGAACCAGCTCCTAGTTTCATTGATTTGTTCCACTGTTCTTTTGGTTTCTATTTCATTGATTTCTGCTCTGATCTTTATGATTTCTCTTCTCCTGCTGGGTGTAGCCTTTCTTTGCTGTTCTTTCTCTAGCTTTTGTAGGTGTAGAGTTAGGTTGTGTACTTGAGACCTTTCTTGTTTCTTGAGAAAGGCTTGTATTGCTATATACTTTCCTCTTAGGACTGCTTTTGCTGTGTCCCAAAGATTTTGAACAGTTGTGTTTTCATTTTCATTTGTTTCCATGAATTTTTTTAATTCTTCTTTAATTTCCTGGTTGACCCATTCATTCTTGAGTAGGGTGTTCTTCAGCCTCCATGTATTTGAGGTCTTTCCAACTTTCCTTTTGTGGTTGAGTTCTAGTTTCAGAGCATTATGGTCTGAAAATATGCAGGGAATGATCCCAATCTTTTGGTACCTGTTGAGACCTGATTTGTGACCCAGAATATGGTCTATTCTGGAGAATGTTCCATGTGCACTGGAGAAGAATGTGTATTCTGTTGTTTTGGGATGGAATGTTCTGAATATATCTGTGATGTCCAACTGGTCCAGGGTGTCATTTAAAGCCTTTATTTCCTTGTTGATCTTTTGCTTTGATGATCTGTCCATTTCAGTAAGGGGGGTGTTCAAGTCCCCTACTAATATTGTATTCTTGTCAATGTGTTTCTTTGATTTTGTTATTAATTGGTTTATATAATTGGCTGCTCCCATGTTAGGGGCATAGATATTTATGATTGTTAGATCTTCTTGTTGGACAGATCCTTTTAGTATGATATAGTGTCCTTCTTCATCTCTTATGATATTCTTTGCCTTAAAGTCTAGTTTATCTGATATAAGGATTGCCACTCCAGCTTTCTTTTGCTGTCCATTGGCATGGTAAATTGTTTTCCATCCCCTCACTTTAAATCTGGAGGTGTCTTTGCGTGTAAGATGAGTTTCTTGTAGACAGCATATCGATGGGTCTTGTTTTTTTATCCATTCTGATACCCTGTGTCTTTTAGTTGGGGCATTTAGTCCATTTACATTCAGAGTAACTATTGAGAGATATACATTTAGAGCCATTGTATTGCCTGTAAGGTGACTGTTACTGTATATTGTGTTTCTTCCTTTCTGGTCTATGTTTCTTTAAGGTCTCTTTGCTTAGAGGACCCCTTTCAATATTTCCTGTAGGGCTGGCTTGGTGTTTGCAAATTCCTTGAGTTTTTGTTTGTCCTGGAAGATTTTTATCTCTCCTTCTATTTTCAGTGAGAGCCTAGCTGGATATAGTATTCTTGGCTGCAGATTTTTCTCATTTAGTGCTCTGAATACATCATGCCAGCTCTTTCTGGCCTGCCAGGTCTCTGTGGATAGGTCTGCTGACAATCTAATATTTCTACCATTGTATGTTATAGACCTCTTGTCCCGAGCTGCTTTCAGGATTTTCTCTTTGTCACTAAGACTTGTAAGTTTTACTATTAGATGACGGGGTGTGGACCTATTTTTATTAATTTTGGGGGGGCTTCTCTGTGCCTCCTGGATTTTGATGCTTGTTCCCTTTGCCAGATTAGGGAAATTCTGTATTAAGATCTGCTCCAATATACCTTCTGGCCCTCTCTCAATCTCGTCCTCTTCTGGGATCCCAATTATTCTAATATTGTTTCGTCTTATGGCATCACTTATCTCTCGAATTCTCTCCTCATGGTCCAGTAGTTGTTTGTCTCTCTTTTCATCCTCTTCTTTTTTCTCTGACATTTTGTCTTCTAAATCACTAATTCTATCTTCGGCTTCATTTATCCTAGCAGTAAGAGCCTCCATTTTCAATTGCACCTCATTAATAGCTTTTTTGATTTCAGCTTGGTTAGATTTTAGTTCTTTTATTTCTCCAGAAAGGTCTTTTATTTCTTTAGAGACAGCTTCTCTATTTTCTTCCATTTTTTTTTCAAGCCCAGCCAGCACCTTAAGAATCGTCATTCTGAACTCTGGTTCTGTCATATTACTAATGTCCGCATTGATTAGGTCCCTAGCCGTCATTACTGGCTCTTGTTCTTTTTTTTGTGTTGATTTTTTCCGCCTTGTCATTTTATGCAGATAGGAATTGGTGGATGAGAGAACCAAATACTAAAGAGGAGCAATGACCCCAGAGAAATATACACTAACCTACTCAGAAGAGACCTGGAACTGGGGAGAAAAGTAAGAGGGAAAAAAAGCCAAAACCAAAAACAAACAAAAACAAACAAAAAACACAAAATCATACAAAAACAAAACAAAAATGAATAAAACAAAATCCTATATCTATATTATCTATTTCTGTTTCTATATCTATGTCTGT